>MU788985.1:101267-142695 GCA_026770625.1 Nicotiana glauca
CGACTACTCATTGCATAAAATCGGCTGGGACCTCTCGAACTCTGAGCACCACCCCTAGCTGCACCCCGCTCTGCGGGCATTGGGGCACCTTGAGTTGGGGAGGGGGCTGAAGATGTGGTAGCTGCTGAACTGGAGGGCTGAGCTGTGCCCCTACCTGTTCCCTGACGAGACGCGTGACAGTGTCTCTGAATATGGCCCCTCATCCCACATCCATAACATATAGGCAACTCCGTGTAACAGACCCCCGAGTGCATCTTCCCACACTTGGGACATGGGGATCTCTGCTGGTGCTGAGACCTCTCCCCTAACCAGCCTCGCTGGCGGAATCCCCTGTTGCCCTGACCGGGCTTGAAATGACTCCACTGCTGCGGGGTGGGCCCTGATGGTAGTGCACTGGCTGAAGACTGTGCAACAGACTGGGAAGGTCCTGATGATCCTCCCCTAAAAGCTGATCTTCCCCCACCTAGGGACTCTCCTATGTTACCCATAGACCGGGCCTTGCTGTTACTCTCTCTCGCCATTCTGTTCTTCAACTTACGGTCCTCTGTGGCCTGAGCGAAGGCTACCATCATTCCGTAGTTCATGTCAGAATTTAATGCTGCTGTAGAAGCCTCATTAATAGTCAAATGATTTAGACCCGGAACAAACCGACGCACTCTAGCCTCCATGGTAGGAAACATGTGAATAACATACTTGGTCAAGCGGACAAACTCCATGTGGTACTCCCATACACTTCTGTCACCTTGCCTCAGATTTTCAAATTCTGCTGCTCGGGCTGCCCTTGTCTCAGCGGGCAAGAAACGATCAATGAAAGCATCGGCAAACTCACTCCACTTCGCCGGAGGGCGCCCCTCGTCTCAGGAGTCCTCCCATAACTCAAACCAGGAATAGGCCGCTCCTTTCAGATGGTAGGCAGCCAACTCTACTCCCTCTGTCTCAGTCACACGCATCACCCTGAGGGTCTTGTGCATCTCATCAATAAATTCCTGCGGGTCTTCTTCTAAGTTGCCACCCATGAATACCGGAGGGTCTAACTGAACGAACCTATTTACTCTGGAACTAGTAGAATCCCCTGGCTGGCTGGACGAACTGGGTGCAATATTTGGCCTTTGGGCCTGAGAGGGCACCAACTGAGCCAACATTTATAGCTCCCCTAAGATCCTCATCAGAAATGCTAGAACCGGAAGCTGGGACCGGAGGCGGGACAGGAGCCTCAACGGGAGGTATAGTGGTACCCTCCGTAGTTGTAGGGACTGAGGCAGTTTGTTCTGGAACAGGAGGATCCGGCAGGGTAATAGCAGGGCGGCTACCCTCACCCGCAACATCAATCAAAAACTCATCAACCACTCCCGGGGTGGCATTGGCCTCTTGGCTAGTTTTTGCCTTCTTCTTAGGTGCCATTTACTGAAAGATCGAACAACACACCGATTAGGAAGTAAACAATTTCACCGCACGATCCAAAGTATCAAAGAATGGTGTTATTCCTAAATGCCCAAATAGCCTCCAACTTATAGATGTGGTCGACTTCACACCGATAAGAAGGACTCTACTAGACACGGCTCCAAGACATCCTAGGACACTTTCAAAACCTTAGGCTCTGATACCAAGTTTGTCATGCCCCAACCTCGGGAGGCGCGATCGGCGCTCAATCAAGGGAACCCGACTGAGCAAGCCTTACCGAACGCTTTCTACCCCAACTCATTATGAATGCGCAACTCATGCCTTTGGTTAATTTGAACGATAATACATGGTGTATAACACATTACTGTTTCATTTCATATCATAAAAATTTTGCCGTTCATAAGCTAGCTTCATGGATTCTATTAGAGATACGGCTTAAGGAGATCACAAGTTTAGGATTTACAATATATACATATAAAGGACTCCCCAAAAACCATACATAACCCACACTAGTGTCCTTGGAGCCTCTAAAGATACAACACGTAAGCATGACTATGCCGGCAACAAGGCCCCGGCTATACCTCAAAATGAAATGCTGTAATAACAAAAGATACACCATGCAGCCCCATGGAAGAATAAGGGGGTCACCGTGACTTCGAGTGGATGAACGCTCCACTACACACGGTCTGCACTATCTGCTATGGGGCCACCTACAATCATGACACGAATGTAGCGCCCCCGGCAAAAGGGGCGTCAGTATATTTGAATTGTACTGGTATGTATAACTAAACACCATTTTACTAGAAAGAACTATCAAATAGATACAATCAATTAATGCGGCAAATCAAAGAAACAATTCATATAATTCTTCATACAATTTCCACAACACCGATTAAGGCAATTCTGTCACATGTTCACCACTGTTCTCATCACCATCGCCATCTCGAGCGGAGTCCGGTCATGACCCGACCGGCTAGGTCACCTCATTGGAGTCATTACTTTCAATCAATATCTCGTTTCCCTTATACGGGATTCAATATCAGCACATTTCCACCATGCGTGCGACATGGTGTCTGATCACGACCCGATCGGCTATGTCACCTCATTGGAGGCATTACTCGATTCTCATTTGTCAACACCTTCAAATCCTTATTCCATACATATCATAACAATTTCTGGGCGCTCATGGCCACCATCATCACATCATGGTCCCTTTTCAATACTAGTTTATAAGTTGTGATCATAGACACGTATATCAAGGATATTTCAAGTTGCAATCACAAATAGTGAGCACATAGCTAGCATGAGTAATTCTTTGTTTCAGTTTCGGCTTATAGACCAAGTATTTCAACAAATAATTGTACTTTTCATCATTGTCTAATTATCAAGATTGGAACGTTGTTCACATTGAGGCACATCCTTCACGAATATGTATAGATATATGTAAATCAATTAATTTCACAATAACAATCAATATACTAGCCAATTCAACTCTTACCACACGTCCGTAAGCACCAACGGAGCTCGATTTCTAATAGAAGGGGGTTTTAGCCATACATACCTCAATAAGGTTGTTCCTTACTCTTTTCAAATTTTCCGGAACTCTTAGAGCTTCAATCTATTGAAGCAAGAAATTTGAATTAAAAATTGAGAATTAGAGACAAAACTGAAGTTCTAGCTTGGCTCGAGCATATCATCAAACACTAAAGGTGCATTGTGACTTAGGCCCCTTTTTGAGAGGAATTTCTATCATGTTATACCCCCAATTGCTTCCTTTTTAATTTTACTACTTTCCAATACTCTAAGGTGGCATGCATGCAAGATATTCATTCTCATACCCATGAATTACTTCCCTAATGGCCCCATATGGCTAAGTATACAAATATGAGCTGAGGTGATGGAGCCTTACCTCTTGGGATGAAGATTCAGGAGCCTTTCCTTGATTTTCTTCAATGATTTAGCCCAATCTTGTAGAATAATTTGATGAGAGACTTTTCCTCTCTAAGTAACCTCTTACTCTCTCTAGAATTGCTCAGATGAATGCTCAAAATGAGCTAATACACCGGTTATATCAATAGGGAAGTCGGGTAAAAAATTAGAAAATTGGAGCCCCGAGTCAACTAGATGTGACCGCAGAATTAAAATGCGGTCCGCATAATGGACCGCAGAATGCTCCCCCAAAAACTAAACATTCTGACTCAGTCTGCAGTAATAATGCGGTCCGCATTCGTGTTCTGCGGTCGCAAAGTGCGCCGCAGAACTGACATTCGCAAAACTTAAAGGAAAATATGCGACGACTATGTGGTCCGCATTTTTTATTATGCGACCGCATTTCGAACACATTTCTGACTTCAATTTTAACCAACATTCTGCCTCACTCTGCGGCAGCAATGCGGTCTGCATTTTAATTATGCGACCGTATTTCGACCGTATTTTCGACTTCAATTTCATCCAACATTTTTCCTCACTCTGCGATAGGTATGCGGTCCGCATTTCAATTATGCGACCGCATTCTGGATCGCGTTTCTTGTATTTTTCTGGAAACTTATTCTTGACTTTTTAATACATCATTCAATCCAAAAAGGTTCGCGCCGCGAAGCATATTTACTAATTTCTAACACACGATCCTAACTTGGCACCACAGGATCCGGGTTTTTGAGTCGGGATTTCACGGGGCCTTACACACATGACGTTTGTTTGGTCAACAAAAGAGTTTCAAGGTCACTACTTTCACCATCCTAAACACAACCACTTGTCTTTGACCATGGGATCAAAGGAAAATGTGTTAGGCCCAAGTGAACCTATGCTTGAGGTACCCTTAACTGCAAACTATCAAAAACGAAAACAAAAATGGACTCAAACCCTTAAGAAGGTTGTCATTCCATCTATCATTGGGAAGAGCCACCCGGTTCGCATAATACTCCACCCTTGGAAAGTACCATGGCATTAAGAAAATCAAGGGCTTATTGAAAATGCCAAAAACAAAACAAAAGGCTACGGGCCTATCTACAAAGCTAAAAGCGAAAAAGTTTTGCAAAAATAGAAAATAGAATGAATATGTACAATAGGGAATTAGAGTATACAACGGGGGATGAATATGTACTAAAATGTAACTTTATATACAGAGCAAAGAGAGAATAAAAAGTACGAGAAAAGTAGCCAAATGTAAAGTTATATACAGACCAACATGGAAAATCATAGAAACATAATCTAAGTCAACTAGTATATACAGTCATCCAGATAAAACAAAAAATAGTAGGGTGCACACCCATAAATAAAAGCTGGCATTGGAACTATCAAAATAAGCATCAAAAGTCACAAGAAAGGATATCGGGGCTCCCTAAGCCTAGTCAGTCCGGATGGGATCATCAGTGGTCCCCAAGTCCTCTATATGTGCGGGAACCTTAGACTGGTTCCCAGTCTCCTGCTGCTCAGCTGCTGGGACTGGGGCCTATTCCTGGACTGGATGGATGTCAGGTGCATCATGTGGCAAACTGGTGGAGACCTCCTGTGGGACTGCCACCTAAATAACTGCATCAGCTGTCCTGGGGAGCTTCCTCTTCTTCCTTGGCAGCCTCGGCGCCTGCTCCTGCTGTGGCTCTGCTACTGGTGCTGCTGCTATGGCTGGGTCCCCGAAAAGCAAGTCTAGAGGCATCTTGTCCGCCAATAACTTGTCCACATTTGCTCTGAGCTCCTTCACAGACTCCTTAGAAGCCCGTGATTTCCTCATCTTCTTGTGCTCGTGGGCAAGCTCCTTCAAGGCCTTGCCCTGTGACTCCACTACCTTATACAAGGCATCCTATGTCTTCATCATCTTTTCCTGGTTCTCAGGAGCTTCTTCAGTATGTCTCAATACACTGAGGGATCTTAGCTGTCTGTGGTGCAGATTGAGCCTCAATAGTGGAAGATAGAATAGACAACTTGGATGTCGCAGCTGACATTCTGTTGTTCATGCTATGAAGTGCTTGACTCAGCTAATGGGTAGTGATGGGATGTTTCCTGGAAGATGGGATTCCCGGGCCAGCTGAAGTACTGGGACCATTAGTAGAGGATGTTCTTGGAGGCAAGTCCTCAACTGTAGTGGCAGCAGGCATGGTGGAAGGCTCAGTAGAAGGCTCCACCACAACTTGCTCCTCAGACTAGCCAATTGGGGCAGAGGCAGGTGGCTGGCAACTCTTGTGTTTAGGGTTGTCCGGGCCCTACATACAGTACCAAGAGTAAGGAGCCACAGGTATGGTTTTTACATCGTATCTCTTCTTCTCCACCTCAATGTCCTGAAAATACATAGTAAGGGTGTTGGGAAAAGGATAATTCTGATCATGCTCAAGCCCTACTACAGAAATGATGCGAGACATAACATTTCCCACGTTGATAGGGTATCCAGCCATGATAGATGCCACAAGAACAGCCCGGGGAAGTGAAATAGTCTGATCATGGGTAGTGGGGTCAAGTCGACTACACACAAAAGTCAACCACCCCCTAGCCTCAAAGTTGAAGGTTTTCCGGAATATGTTTGCCCCTGCTTTCAACCACCCTAGAATAGTACCTGGGATTTCCAAGTACCGGGCCAACCAAGGACGGACTTCCTCACCCATTTCTAACTTGGCCAGATAGAGAGACTCATCTTCATCGCTGAACCCCAAATACTCATTCAGAGAATTCCCGTCAAAGAACACCGTTTTGTTTCTAACTTTGGTCACGTTAGTATCCTTGACGATGTGGGCCACATTACAGTAGAATTCCCTGACCATGCGCTCATTTGCATCGATGCACCTCTCCATGAAAAGCTCCTAGCCCACTCTAGTTCTAAAATCCCTCTGCACATTAGGGTTGTGGGGTAAGAGGTCATTGTCAATAAAGCTCCTCCCCGGCATCAATTTCTTCACCGGCCACCATTCCCTAAACTTTTGGTAAGCCACTTGGCTCATGAATCTATCTTCCTACTCTTCGGCTTTCCTAGTTCGTGTAATTCCCCTAACCTAAGGACCACCACCCTTATCTCCACTTGCACTCTCCTCAGATAATGAAGCTGTGGGGGAGGTGGAGTCGTTCCCACTACCGGCTACTGACTCGTCAGATGAATCAAAAACTACATTTACGGGCCTCTTGATAGTGGGTGATGCTGGAGGGGTATCAGTTAGGTGGAGGGGGTTGGTTGTGTGAGTTAGGTATGAGTATGAGGAGATGTCCTTGGATGGCACATACTCACTCCCAGAGGAATGAGAAGCAGCTCTATCTGCAGCTCTTATCAGCTTTTGGGTCTTTTTTATGTTCTCCCGAGCCTGGGGAGTAAGTTTTGCTACTCTCTTGCCTTTACCCCCCGGGAGGAACCACCTCACCCGGGTTGTTGTTGTTGTGATCCCTTGCTACCTCATTATTTAACCATTATCTGCAAAGAGATGCATCTAACATTGTTAGTTTAAGAACAAGCAATGAAACAGGTGAATGAAATAGATTGCAGACATAAGTGTAGTACACAGTTGCAACACAAGTTGCAAAATATTGCACTGCGGCTCGCACAAATAGGAGTGCGGCTGCGTTAGAGGCACCGTGGACCGCGCAATGACGACAGCGGTCCGCGTTGGGCAAAGGCCCAAAATATCAGCTCTCTGAATCTCCCCACCGCGGTTCACACAAAATGGGGTTGCGGCCGCGGTGCGCCGGCGCGGACCGCACAAAAGTGCAATGCGGCCACGATGGATCAGGTCAACTTGCAGTCAATGAACACCATGGTCCACATAAAAAGGCAATGCGGACCGCGTCAGGGCACCGCGGACCCCACTAAGGTGACCGCAAACCGCGGAGACTAGGGTTTACGGGCATTAAGTTAGGGTTGCATTTTTGCCATTTCTGTTCAAATTTTTACACCTACTTTGTCCCTACTCATTTTCCAACTCAATATGCACATTAAGCAGCCCAGAACTAACATGAAAACTAATCTAAATTAACAAAATAAAGAAAAATGGGAAGAAACAGAAGTTATGGGCTAAATGTAAGAAAATAAAACAAAAATTAATCACTAAATGAACAAGAGATAAATGAAATGTTACCGGATGTAAAGATGAAGTGCAATTTAAAAAATCTTAAGCAAGAAACATAGACTCAGCGAAGAATGAACATTGATTTTAGTCTCTGAGAGTTTAGAGGTCGAAAAGGGTAAAAGGTGACCCGTGAGGTTTATTTATAGACAAACCGTGGGACACATACTCACCTACCAACGTGGCCGCACAAAAGCGACCGCGGACCGTGCTGGATTTGTTCGAGTGAAGTTTCAGTAGGTAGCCTCCGCGGACCGCACAAAAGCAGACCGCGGCCGCGGAGGCCCACCGCGGACCACACTAAATGGAATGCAGCCACTGTGGAAAACTTCAGAGAACACCTCATTTTTGCTCATGCCAGTGCAGACCGCACAATGTGTACCGCGGCCGCACTGGAAAACTTCAGAGACTGGGCAAAAGTTTTTTTTCCAACTTGTTTTGCGCTGCACCAACACAATCCCTGCAACATCTCACAACCAATTAGCTCAAAAATCCTAAACTACAAAGAATATCAAAGAGAAAGAAAAAGACATAGGTTGCCTCCCAAGAAGCGCCCGATTTAACGACGCGGCACGACGCGGGTTACCAACACATAATTTGAAATAAACCATAGCCACCACGTGGCTATCATCAATCTTCCCAAGATAATGCTTCACACGATGGCCATTGACTGTGAATATTTCACCATTCTTGTTCTTAGATCAAGAGAAACAAATGGGGTCACGTGCACAACTTCAAATGGCCCACTCCACTTTGATTTGAGCTTTCCCGGAAACAGACGTAACCGGGAGTTGAAAAAAAGAACCATATCACCAACTTTGACTTCCTTTCCCCGAGCATATTTTTCATGAAGATACTTCATCTTATCCTTATACAAGGACGAGCTGGAGTAGGCATGAAATCTAAACTCATCAAGCTCATTAAGTTTCTCAACACGGAGAGTCGCCGCATCATCCCATTCTAAGTTTAACTTTCTCAAGGCCCACATAGCTTTGTGCTCCAATTCCACCGGAATATGGCAAGCATTCCCGAACACCAACCGGTACGGGGACATACCAATTGGGGTCTTGTAAGCCGTCTGGTATGCCCATAGAGCATCATCCAACGTTTTTGACCAATCGGTCCTATTAGCATTAACCGTCTTGGACAAGATACTCTTTATTTCTCGGTTGGAGATTTCCACTTGACCATTAGCTTGAGGATGATAGGGGGTAATCACTTTGTGATTTATGCCATACTTTGCAAGCAATGAATCAAAAGCCTTATTGCAAAAGTGAGACCCCCCATCACTAACGATAGCACGAGGAGTGCCAAACCTTGTAAAGATACTCTTTTTCAAAAATGCCACAACACTCCGGGCTTCATAGTTGGGTAAAGCCACAGCTTCAACCCACTTTGAGACATAGTCCACTGCCACGAGAATATAAGTGTTCCCACAAGAGCTCATGAAAGGACCCATGAAATCGATGCCCCAAACATCAAAAATATCCACCATGAGAATCGTATTGAGGGGCATATCATCCCTTTTTGAAATTTTGTCGGCTCTTTGGCATGCATCATATCTCTTTACCAAATCACTAGCATCCTTAAACAAACTCGGCCAATTGAAACCGCAACTCAAGACCTTTGAAGCTGTCCTCACCCTTCCATGATGGCCACCATAGAGGGAGGAGTGACAAGCCTCCAAAATGCTCAATTATTCACATTCCGGGACACATCTTCTAATCACACCATCCGTGTAAATTTTAAACAAGTACGGATCATCCCAATAAAAATCCAAACTATCCCACTTGAGTTTCTTCCTTTGGTTGGAAGAGAACTCACACGGGACAATTCCGGTCACAATGAAGTTGGCGATGTCTATGAACCATGGCATGTCACACATTGACAAAAAAAGAAGTTGCTCGTCGGGAATGTATCATTTATTTCAAGGCCGTCACATGGCCTGCCTTCTTCCTCCAACCAGGATAAATGGTCCGCAACTTGATTCTCACTTCCCTTCCGGTCGACTATTTCTATGTCTAATTCTTGAAGAAGTAACACCCATTTCAACAATCTTGCCTTGGAATCCTTCTTGGTTATCAAATACGTAAGGGTGGCATGGTCCGTGTGCACAATCACCTTGGCCCCCATAAGATAAAGCCGAAATTTCTCCATGGAAAATACAATGGCCAGTAACTCCTTCTCCGTTACCGTGTAATTTTGTTAAGCTTCATTCATAGTCTTACTTGCATAATACACGGGATGGAACATTTTGTTAACCCGTTGACCTAACACCGCCCCCACCGCAATGTCACTTGTATCACACATTAGTTCAAAGGGCAAACTCCCATTAGGTATGGTGATGATAGGAGTTGTGGTCAACTTGTGCTTTAAAAGTTCAAAGTCCTCCATGCATTTTTCATCAAAAACAAACTTGGCATCTTTCTCTAGCAACTTGCAAAGGGGATTCACAACCTTCGAGAAATCTTTGATAAACTGCCGATAGAACCCGGCATGCCCTAGAAAACTCCTCACCCCTTTGAAATAAGTGGGGGGAGGGAGCCTTGAAATCACCTCGATCTTAGCCTTGTATACCTCAATCCCATGCTTAGAAATCTTGTGATCCAACACTATACCTTCTTCAACCATAAAATGGCATTTTTCCCAATTGAGAACGAGGTTAGTTTCTTTACATTAAGCCAAGACTCTATCCAAATTTACCTTCAAAGGAGTCACCAACCACACTAAAGTCATCCATAAAGGCCTCCAATATGTCTTCCACCATGTCGGTGAAAATAGCCATCATGCGACGTTGGAAGTTCGCCGGAGCATTGCACAACCCGAATGGCATCCAAGAGAAAGAAAATGTACCGTAGGGGCATGTAAAAGTGGTCTTATCTTGGTCCTTCGGGGCAATTAAGATTTGATTGTAGCCCGAGTACCCATCAAAAAAGCAATAGAAAGCTCACCCCGCAAGGCGATCAAGCATTTGATCGAGGAATGGCAAGGGGAAATGATCCTTGCGGGTCACCTTGTTGAGTTTCCAGTAGTCCATACAAAATCTCCACTCGGTAATTGTCCGAGTTGGAATAAGTTCATTGTTGTCATTTTTCACCACCATCATCCCTCCTTTCTTTGGCATACATTGGACCGGAGAGGTCTATAAGCTATCGGAAATTTGATAAACCACACCGGCGTCAAGCCACTTGATAACCCCTTTCTTTACCACTTCTTGCATCGCCTCATTTAGTCTTCTTTCATGTTCAAGTGAAGGCCTTGAATACTCCTCCAAGATGATTTTATGCATGCAAAAGGCGGGTCTTATACCACGAATATTAGCCAATGTCCATCCAATCACCTTCTTGCGCTTTTAGAGAACCGCCAAAGTGGCATCAACCTGCACGTTAGTTAAGTAAGATGAATGAATAATAGGTAAAGTATAATTTGAACCTAAGAATTCATACCTGAGGTATGGAAGAAGTGGCTTCAACTCCAACACCGGTGGCTCCTCAATCGATGGCTTTGTTGGTGGAGTTTTGTGGTTTTCAATATCCAAAGATAACTTCCTAGGCTCATATGAATATGAACACATACCATGCAATGCATTCACGCACTCCACTCTGCTAGCTTCATCATCGACGTCCATGTTAAGAAGCACGACCTCAAGAGGATCTTCAACATTTATCATGGAACTTGTGTCATCAACTATCACAGTTTTGACAATGTCCACAAATGAACACACCTCTGTGCTATTGGGTTGCCTAATTGATTTGCAAACATGGAATACCATCTTCTTATCTCCCACTCGGAACGTCAACTCACCCCCTTCAACATCAACCAAGGCCTTCACTGTATCTAGGAAAGGTCTCCCAAGAATAATCGGCACTTCAAAGTCCACCTCACAATCCAATATGACAAATTCGGTCGGCAATATGAATTTATCAACACGGACAAGAACATCATCAATTATGCCCAAGGGTCGTTTCATTGATCGATCCGCCATTTGAAGTCTCATTGAGGTTGGCCTAGGTTGCCCGATTCCCAAAGTCTTGAAGACCGAATAAGGCATCAAATTTATGCTAGCCCCCAAATCATAAAGTTCCTTGGTAAAATCAGCACTCCCGATAGTGCAAGGGACAGTAAAAGCTACGAGGTCCTCAAGTTTCGGGGCCATAGAATGCACGATATCACTCACTTGTTGAGTCATCTTAATTGTTTCGCACTCCATTGACCTCTTCTTTGTTACCAAATCTTTCATAAACTTTGCATACCCCGACATTTGCACAAGTGCCTCAACCAAAGGGACATTGATTGTGAGGGTTTTTCATCATGTCAATAAACTTTTTGAATAGATTGACACTCTTTTTCTTTGCTAACCGTTGAGGATAAGGTGGAGGTGGTCTAGGCAAAGGTGCCTTGGCTTTTGGCACCACCGGCTCGGGTATATCAATCACGTGTTTCCTAGACGGGTTCACGGCATCTTGTGTTTCCACCTCAACCTCATCAATATCTATCATCACTTCGTTGTTCACATTTGTCTTAACCACATCTTAAACTATCATAGGTTTTACATCTTCTTGGAAACCAACATCATCATCCACAATTTGATTTCCTTTCGAGGCATGCACATCACTGCCTCTCCCACTTCTTGTTATAACCTCCATCACATGATTGTTACCTTCCTTTGGGTTCACTACCGTATCACTTGGTAGATCACCCTTAGGTCGAGTATTTAACGATTGAGAAATTTGGCCTAATTGTACCTCCAAGTTCCGAATAGAGGTATTGTGGGACGCCAATTGAGCATCGAAGTCTTGGTTCTTCTTCATCATTTGTTCAAACATCATTTCTATCCTTCCCATATCATTACCCAAAGAACTAGACCCTTAAGATTGAAATGGAGTGGATTGTTTAGTTGTTGGTACATGGCCTTTGAAAGCCTTGCCCCCAGTTGCCTTGATTTCCATTATTATTCCCCCCTCCTTGATTGTTGTTGTTGCTCCAATTAATATTGTTCCCGTTCCAATTGCCTTGATTGTTACCTTGGTTACCCCAATTGTTGTTTTGATTGTTGTTGTTCCAGTTGCCACAACCTTGTTATTGGTTGTTATTATTCTAATTACCACCGCCTTGTTGATTTCCCCAATTTCCTTGGGGACTCCATTGTTGATTCCCTTGATGTCACGACCCAAAATCCACTAAGAGTCGTGGTGGCACCGGACACCTCTGTCAGGCCAGCCAACTAACTTATCGATTAATTCCTCTTTTAATACTTTTGAAAATCTAAGGTTTTTCCTTCTATTTTTATAAATAAAAGTTTACTACTAGAATTCAAATTTAAATAATAATAGTTAGTACAAATCTGTTGTAAACCATCCCAGAAACCCGGTGTCACAAGTACGTGAGCGACTACTGATAAGAAATAAAATACAACATCCTCCCAAAATACAGTGGAGGGAAAGTAAATATTGTACATTGGAAGGAACTACTCTAGCTGCGGTCGCCTCAATGATGCAACTCACCTAGTCCCAGCGTCATCCATGCTGCTACACCCAATAGGCTGGTAGAGGTGTATATATACCTGTGCAACAAAAATGCACAGAAGTGTAGTATGAGTACGTAATCAACGTGTACTCAGTGAGTGTCCTGCCTAATCCCGAAGGGGTAGAGACGAGATGGTCAACTTTGACACACTCTAATGGTCCAATGGTTATTTATTCTCAATATATACATATCGAACAGAGGATTTATTTTCTAACATGATTTTTATCCAGATAGAGGAAACATGTAAACACGTAATTATTTCATAGGAAATTTTCCAAGATTTCTTTTCATTATTAACAAGATGATCTCGAGCCAGAGTTAGGCATATAACGACTTAAATAAGTCCAGGCGGAAATACAAGCATGCGCAAATCATACCGAGGCGACGGCCCGATCCAATAGAAATAAACGTGCACTTCCCGAGGGTCGAAGGCGCGCCTATAGATGCATCTATTAATCTGCCGAGGCATTTGGCTCAGTCCAAAATAAACAGACACACAGAGACAATCAGTCAGAAATTAAACATGGAGCAATTATCCAAGAAAGGCCAATTCTCTTTTTAACAAATTCAGGAAATGATGTTTAATCTCTTTTTAAGTTCGTTTACTAATCAAGGGTGATTTAAACAATCCAAGTCATCGATGGGTTCATAATTAATTCAAGTATAACATGCTGATGGGTCCTAACTACCCGGACAATAGCATAATAGTAGCAACGCACGGACTCTCGTCACCTCGTGCGTACGTAGCCCCCACAATTAGGAGCACATAATCATTCACTTCACCTATGGGGTAAATTCCCCCTCACAAGATTATAAAGGAGACTTACCTCGCTCTTAAGACCCAAACCGGCATTCTACATTCTTCCGAGGACTCCAATTGATGCACCACGCTCCAAGACTAGCGAATGGTTACGCAAATCCATTAATATATGCTCAAATATTCATTAAAACTAATATATAGCAATTCCTAACCCCGATTGGAAAGTTGACAAAAACGCCCTCGGGCCCACGTGCCCGGAATCCAAAACTTTTCGAAGATAAAGTTTACCCATAACCTTAGGAACTCGAATATATAGTTTTATTTTAATTCCATACTCGAAATCATGGCTAAATTCCAAGAATATGATTTTTCTAGGTTTTCCACCAAACCCCAAATTTTTATACTAATTTCCATGCCTAATTCCATGTATAAACCTCGTATTTAACTCAATGATAGCATAAATTACTTACCTCATGACAATTGACGAAAATGGCATCCTCAAGCTACTCCCCATCGACTCCAATGGAAGAAAAATGGGGTTGAAATGAGCTCAACCCCGAACTTAAAACATCCTCACTACCCCAGTCATTTCCGCTTCTGCGGCTTCTTTCACGCTTCTGCGGGGCCGCTTCTGTGGTCCCATCTCCGCTGAAGCAGAAATACCAGCAACCAGCAACTCAGCTATTTCCAAAAATCTATTTTCGATTCGTTAACCATCCGGAATCCACCCGAGGCCTCTGGGACCCCGACCAATAATGCCAACCAGTCCCAAAACACATTACGGACTTGATCAAGGCCTCAAATCACATCGAACAATGCTAAAATCGCGAGTCAACCTCCAATCCAAGCTTTATGAACTTTAGAACTTCCAACTTCTACTCTCGATGCTTAAACCTATCAAATCACGTCTGATTGACCTCAAATTTTGCACACAAGTCAATATTTGACATTACGGACCTACTACAGCTTTCGGAATCCGATTATGAGCCCGATATCAAAAACTCCACTTTCGGTCAAACTTCTCCAAAACCTTCAAATTTCTATCTTTAGCCAAACGGCTTCAAAATTACCCATGGACCTCCGAATTCACTTCCGATCAGGCTCCGAACTCCAGAATCACCATACGGAGCTACTCCCAGACTCGGATTCCCAAACGGACATCAATAACACTAAAATGCACTTTAAGCCAAACTGATGCAATTTCTTATAAAATGCTAACTTCCACAATAGGTGTCAAAATGCTCCCGGGTCATCCAAAAGCCGATCCGGGCATACGCCCAAGTCCAAAATTATCATACGAACCCGCTGGAACCTTCAGATCCCAATTCTGAGGTCATTTACTCAAAATTCCAATCCTAGTTCATTTCTTCAACTTTAAGCTTTCAAAATGAGAATTCTCCTTCCAATTCCACTATGAACTTACCTAAATTCAATTCCGACCACACGTACAAGTCTATATACCTGAAATGAAGCTGCTCATGGACTCAGACTGCTGAACGACGCATTAGAGCTCAAAATGACCAGTTGGGTTGTTACATTCTCTCCCACTTAAACATGCGTTCGTCCTCGAACGTGCTGAGAACTATACCGAAATAGTCTGAAATCAATGTTTATCACCTTTTGCACCTTCCCGTGCTACCATAACTTAGCTGAGAAAGCTCGATAAATTCTGAAGATATTCCCTTTTTATTCAAGCAAATAAGCCTTAGAGCCCGATTCCAACATCCGGAATTCTATGCCAGGCCTATTTCCACTCATACGATCACTGTATCAATCACTACACACTGTACTCAAACATGACTGCATAACTCTGCTGAATTCACACGGTGCATCACCTTACTCATAGGACCACAATAACATTTCTGTTTGAATTATTTGAAATTCCACGAATCCGCTGCTTCCGATGCACCTCATGACCTACATAGGTCTTACTCTAACTATTACAATACCGCCACGACGGATGAGATGCCGAAATTCATAATCAACTGCCGAGTCAACAAACCATTGAGTCTATACTTCTGACTAGAAACATTACCATATTCTGAACCAAATAATGATCTTCGCTCCTTAATATGCTTCACATAATTAGATTGCACTGATCCTAAATCCCCCAATCTCATCTTACCCAATATGAACTGCTCATGCATTAAGCCACTTCGAATGCGATCACAAGTCTCATATGACTCCACAATGTGCCAATAGACCACCAATCCAAACACAACACAAATAGAAATCGAACTCTGGAAGGAATTACTTAACCCCCGCACTAATACAGACTTTCCTTAGAAGGTAGGAAGCGAAATACACACAAAAAAAACACATAGAGGACCAGACTCGACATCACACTGTTGCGGCGCGCAACCCGATCCAAATGACATACCCATGGCGGCGTGCCACCCGATCCACACATAGATCTCACATAAGGAGATTGCACTTCGAGATAAATTTGCTCGTTACAATAAAAATATCAAATTTCGATCGTAAGCATGCTAAGTGAATAATACCATCCCTGAGAAAACACATAGCGCTATAGGATACAAAACTCAAGCACAACTAAGGTGCGATACAAAATGTAAATCTCAAGAGCCATCCTGCTCACCTAACATCATCGCACCGCGGAACCTCAACACATAAACAATTCCTCAGGCTATCTCAAAACTCACACGGCGCAATGCATCACTACCTGGGATAGCTGATGACAAAATAAAACCTCGACTGTTCCTCTATAGGGAACGCTCGCTGAAATGAACACAACTGGCCTGATACACAGCCTTGTTCACAAATAAATCAATCTACTGATCTCAAGTCGATCCTGAACATATCAAATTAAGCCAATGACCTTTCAAAGGTCCATACTAATATTTCCTGCTTCTCATAACACACGAGAACAACCGTCATAACTGGAGAAAACCTCCTCGGTTCATAACCCAATAAACAAGGTGCCCTCCCGGCATAAATTTTCAATGCAATGATATTACCCAAATTACTCATACTTGATTTAAATCTTTAGTCAAACAAGTGGCTACATGCCAAACTGGTACAATATTCCCGTGGAACACACTCCCACAATCTTCCGAAGTAAATAACGGGTCTGCACATCTAAACCATCGGACGCACTATTGCTGAAAAGCGATCCAGAATCCTTAACCAAGATGCAAAACCTCTTCCTCAACACATCGATCTCAGGTGACGCTGAGGACAATTCCAATTTACTCTAATCATTCAACACTTTTCTTGCTCATCCGAGCCCATGACAACCTTGTCAACACTGAATTGCAACCTTGATCCTCACTTCGTATTCCCATGCTACTCACTGCACCCAACGTGCCAACATACGATAGAACACTATTTTTCATCATAACTCCAAAATCATTAATATTTTAACACTTCAGCATATACGAACTTTCCACTTAACTCACTTCAGGGGAACCGTAGCAACACACAAGTAAATTTCCCATAACTGAAGAATGTTCAAGTAGTGGTCCAAGCCACCACAGTCCTTCCGGAATCTGCTTCCACATAACAAGCCACAACAGAAGAATGGCCCGGATAAATCATTAACCACGGCGGCCGACAAGCCTCGCACATACCCTCACAATTCATACACGTAACTTGATCTCGCGGACCAAACTGATCACTTGCCCCAATATTCCAATTCAATAATGGCTAGTCAATTTACCTTCTTCCAATTCCTCCTTGCTTGCCTTAAAATAAGACTAACTCCATTCAACACATAACATACTCCATCTACACTCAACCCGAGTGTTCTTGAATCATGAGACCAGGTTGTCCCAAATCCCATAAACTATTTCATATCTTTCAGATGCTACACCACAAGTCAAAATTTCATAAAACATTCAGGGCACCTTCTCATAAGCTGCTACAAAGCTTGATTCTTAGTTGTACTTATAGGCTCGAAATCATCGGGCACCACACTTTAACTTCTGAATTCACTGGGACCATTATTGAGTGCCACCCGCTCTAAATTGGTCCCGAACATAACTCACTTCATAGATCTTGTAGCACACAAATACTCTCTCGGCGAGGCACCTGGCGAAAATCACTTTCTCTGAAACTTGTATCCATACAAGGCATAAATCCTGAACCTTTTTCCAAGTCCGTACATGAGCCAATAAGGCCAACCATCACATGCCTCCAACAATTCATTTGCTCGAATTACCACTTATGGTCTTTCCTCATAGCTGAAATAATCCATCAATATGTGAATAACCAGAAATCATGCAAGTAGTTATTCATACAGCCCAATCACAAGCGGTGGGACTCTCCCACTTAGCTTGAAGCCATCATTTCACCATTCTTGAGTTTGCCCGACCTTTTTACCTCTTATTGACATAACCTACCGTCACAAGTTATCAAAATTTCTCTAAATCTTCCTATAAATCCCCATCCTTCATATTCTGAATCATTAACCACATTCGCACGACCGATCTCTTTGTTGAACAACCAATATAATTCTTTGCAGAAGCGTTGCCAACCACGCGACCGCTAACCTGCTCACGGGGAATAACCCACCTAGGGGAATCACCTCCCGATATCTTCCCACGCTGCTGCACGGGGTACATTCCCTATGACACCAATAGCCCATCCTGAGTCCGAGCTCACCTTCCAGTTACACAAGCCCATACGCCCCTCGCGGACTTCAATTAACTGTGCGGCAACATCCTTCCAATTCAGGGTTATGCTGCACCCTCCTCCATTTCAAGCAGCTCCTTTCCGCCATATCAATCTTCTACCGCATAATATCCCATACTTCACATCATACCCGCAGGCTTCAACCGCCAATAATTAAAAACCCCCAATTCGATCCTAACTCGCTTTAAGGCGCGTAGTCATCCTACTACCAAGCCCATATGCAACCCTCACCACTCTCCCACTTTAGCGGAACTCATCTCTTTAATTAACCACTCGACCTTGCTCCTCATACTTGGCCTTCCAAAAATTTTAAACACCACCTGACACTTCCCACATGTCCTTCCTCATACTCTATTGCTCAATTATTGCCTTAAATGAAATCTATCTTCGTGGCACTTGAATCCACCATTGCTGCTAACTTTAAAACCTTTCTAAAGGTCATCTTTACCGAGCCGTCAACATTAGAAATTCTGACTCGATCTTAAACCACCACATCATGCGATATCTGACAGTTGTAACTCCAATATTATTTCACAATATCCTGCCATAAAGGCTGATTGTAGCAGATTATAACACCGACAAACTTAGAACGTCCAATTAGGACAACAACACCACAATATAGAGGAGAACTCCACTACACTTGCAATTACCACGTCTCATTACTTCCACCAGTCCACTTCTAACCATCCTCAGTTCATTTGACTTTCCCCTGCCGGGAATAAAATAATGAACCCCTTGATTACACACTGAGTAAACCTCCCTTCAATTCATTCACTGCCCGACTCGTGGGCAAACGTCCCACCATCATAACAACACTGCGGAATAATTGCTCATAAGCATTATGGCAACCTGTGCCTAGCCTCAAGGCTCTAAGAAGTTTTGTTACTAATCTGAAATAATAGGATATCCCCCCAAAGCGCGACTATAATAGTCCAATCAACTATACCGAAAAAATCATCCCGCACCACATTTGTAGTGCCACTGCAACCCTTCAACTTTCGATTTATAACAAGCGCTCACGTCGCGTAAGATTGAGTGGGAAGGAATCAAAGGCATAAGCCTCAAAGGAATCGAACCACACGATAAGGAAATCAAGAAGGGAAGTACTCCTAATAGTCCTGCAACCTCCCGAGGATAAGTACAGACGTCTCCGTACCGATCTGCGAGACTCTACTAGACTTGCTCATGACTCGTGAGACCAACGGGAACCTAGTGCTCTGATACCATGTTGTCACGACCCAAAATCCACTGAGGGTCGTGGTGGCGCCGGACACCTCTATCAGGCCAGCCAACTAACTTATTGATTAATTCCTCTTTTAATACTTTTGAAAATCTAAGGTTTATCCTTCTATTTTTATAAATAAAAGTTCACTACTAGAATTCAAATTTAAATAATAACAGTTAGTACAAATCCGTTGTAAACCATCCCAGAAACCTGGTGTCACAAGTACGTGAGCGACTACTGATAAGAGAAATAATATACAACATCCGACCGAAATACAGTGGACAGAAAGTAAATACAATACATTAGAAGGAACTACTCTAGCTGCAGTCGCCTCAATGATGCAGCTCACCTAGTCCCAGTGTCATCCATGCTGCTACACCCAATAGGCTGCTAGAGGTGTATATATACCTGTGCAGCAAAAATACACAGAAGTGTAGTATGAGTACGTACTCAACGTGTACTCAGTGAGTGTCCCGCCTAATCCCGAAGGGGTAGAGACGAGATGGTCAACTTTGACACATTCTAATGGTCCAACGGTTATTTATTCTCAATATATACATATCGATCAGTGGATTTATTTTCTAACATGATTTTTATCCAGATAGAGGAAACAAGTAAACACATAATTCTTTCATAGGAAATTTTCCAAGATTTCTTTTCATTATTAACAAGATGATCTCGAGCCAGAGTGAGGTATATAACGACTTAAATAATTCCAGGCAGCAATACAAGCATGCGCAAATCAGACTGAGGCGATGGCCCGATCCAACATAAATAAATATGCACCTGCCTAGGGTCGATGGCGCGCCTATAGATGCATCTATTAATCTGCTGAGGAGTTCGGCCCGGTCCAAAATAAACACACACATAGAGACAATCAGTTAGGAATTCAACATGGAGAAATTATCCAAGAAAGGCCAATTCTCTTTTTAACAAATTCAGGAAATGATGTTTAATCTCTTTTTAAGTTCGTTTACTAATCAAGGGTGATTTAAACAATCCAAGTCATTGATGGGTTCATAATTAATTCAAGTATAACATGCTGATGGGTCCTAACTACACGGACAATAGCATAATAGTAGCTATGCACGGACTCTCGTCACCTCGTGCATACGTAGCCCCCACAATTAGGAGCACATAATCATTCACTTCACCTATGGGGTAAATTCCCCCTCACAAGATTAGAAAGGAGACTTACCTCGCTCTTAAGACTCAAAACCTGCATTCTACATTCTTCCGAGGACTCCAATTGATGCACCACGCTCCAAGACTAGCGAATCGTTACGCAAATCCATTAATATATGCTCAAATATTCATTATAACTAATATATAGAAATTCCTTACCCCGATTGGAAAGTTGACCAAAATTCCCTTGGGCCCACGTGCCCGGAATCTAAAACTTTTCAAAGATAAAGTTTACCTATAACCTTAGAAACTCGAATATATAGTTTTCTTTTAATTCCATACTCGAAATCATGGCTAAATTCCAAGAATATGATTTTTCTAGGTTTTCCACCAAGCCCCAAATTTTTACACTAATTTCCATGCCTAATTCCATGTATAAACCTCGTATTTAACTCAAAGATAGCATAAATTACTTACCTCATGACAAGTGACGAAAATGGCATCCTCAAGCTGCTCCCCATCCACTCCAATGGAAGAAAATGGGGTTGAAATGAGCTCAACCCCGAACTTAAAACATCCTCACTGCCCCAGTCATTTCCGCTTCTGCGGCTTCTTTCACGCTTCTGTGGTCCCATCTCCGCAGAAGCGGAAATGCCAGCAACCAGCAACTCAGCTATTTCCAAAAATCTATTTTCGATCCGTTAACCACCCGGAATCCACCCGAGGCCTCTGGGACCCCGACCAATAATGCCAACCAGTCCCAAAAACACATTACGGACTTGATCAAGGCCTCAAATCACATCGAACAATGCTAAAATCGTGAGTCAACCTCCAATCCAAGCTTTATGAACTTTATAACTTCCAACATCTACTATCGATGCTTAAACCTATCAAATCACGTCCGATTGACCTCAAATTTTGCACACAAGTCATATTTCACATTACGGACCTACTACAGCTTTTGGAATCGGATTATGACCCCAATATCAATAAGTCCACTTTCGGTCAAACTTCTCCAAAACCTTCAAATTTCTATTTTTAGCCAAACGGCTTCAAAATGACCTACGGACCTTCGAATTCACTTCCGATCGTGCTCCCAACTATAGAATCACCATACGGAGCTACTCCCAGTATCAAAATCCCAAACGGACATCAATAACACTGAAATGCACTTTAAGCCAAACTAATGCAATTTCTTCTAAAATGCTAACTTCCACAATAGGCGCCAAAATGCTCCCAGGTCATCCAAAACCCGATCCAGGCATATGCCCAAGTCCGAAATCATCATACAAACCTGCTGGAACATTCAGATCCCGATTCCGAGCTCATTTACTCAAAATTCCAATCCTAGTTCATTTCTTCAACTTTAAGCTTTCAAAATGAGAATTCTCCTCCAATTCCACTATGAACTTACCCAAATTCAATTCCGACCACGCGTACAAGTCTATATACCTAAAATGAAGCTACTCACGGCCTCAGACTGCTGAACGACGTGTTAGAGCTCAAAACGACCGGTTGGGTCGTTACACTTGATTTCCTCTATTCCCTTGGTAGTTATTGACATATTGACATTCCTCGCTTTGAGTATCATAGAACTCATTCGAATAACCACCACCATCATTGTTGTTGTCAAATTGCTCACAATTACCTTAAGGTTGTTGGTGCCCTCTTTGCCTCCTTTTCAACATAGAAACACCTTCCATTGCATTGACTTGGAGCAGGATTTGGACTTGTTGCAATTGCTCCTTCGCCAATTGATTTATAGTTATTGTAACCTTGGCAATAGCTTGGCCATGATCGTTCAATTCCTTGTGCAAATGGGTGACCGTGGGATTACCCTGGGGCACATTTGCTCGGCTTTGCCATGTCGAAGAAGTGTCGTCCATTTTATCAAGTACATCACATACCTCTTGGTAAGAAAGTTTCATGAAGTTCCCTCCGGCTAATTGGTTCACAATGCACTAATTCGTAGTGTTGATGCCCCGATAAAAAGTTTGTTGTATCATCGCCTCGGTCATGTTGTTATTAGGGCACTCCTTCACCATTGTTCTATATCTTTCCTATATCTCGTGCAAATGTTCCGTTGGCTCTTACTTGAATGCTAGGATTTCATCCTGAAGAGCCGCCATATGACTTGGAGAAAAGAACTTGGCAAGAAATGTGTCCGCAAATTCATCCCATGTGGTGATAGAATGATTGGTGAGCCTTTCTAACCAATCCAATGCTTTACCCCGAAGAGAGAACGAGAAAAGCCTCAATCTCAATGCACCTCGGACATGTTTGTTTGCTTACTACCCCAGTATGTATCAACGAAGCCCTTCAAGTTCTTGTAAGTATTTTGATCGGAGGCGCCCGTAAAATACCCTCTTTGCTCGAGCAATGTCAACATGACATTTGTAATTTGAAAGTTCCTTGCCCGGATTTGGGGAGTAACGATGGCACTCGCATATCCTTGATTCAGACTCGATCTAGGATCATCATGGTCAAGATCATCTACCTCCTCCCCCACATTCACATTTCTAAGAGGGTCATTGGCATTGAGAGCCATTTGAACCTGAGTAATTGACACAAACAAAATTAGTAAACAAGAAGGAAAGAGTAGCAAACCACAAAACTAACTAAACATATAGTCACACCGTAAGCTCTCTGGCAATGGCTTCAAAAAGTAATCCCTTTCAACTCGATGCTACACCAAGGTAGGAAGAGTGGGTCGCAGTAGCTTTTACCCGAATAGTGGTTGGGACCGATTTCGTCAGGGACCTAGTAGTGGAGTTGGATTTTCTGTCTAGTCTAGAGATGTTTTTGTACTCCTAATGTCACTTCAAACATTCTTGGTTTTTGATTTTATAACTACTATTATAAAACTAATGGTTAACACTAAATTATGCTACGAGAATATTGCTAAGTTGTATTTAATGGGAAGAAGGGCACTAGGGTCGTGACATCACCTAGGTGGCTAATTGACGGGTAGATGCTACTAAGGAGAGATTGACATATTTAGGGCTTATACTATAACCATTGCACAATTTTACCCTCTAACACCTCTCGGTAGAGAGAGTGATTTTGCCCAATTGACTCTCTCAAGACCAGTTGGGTAGGCCAATTAGATCAAGCAACTAGGGTTCAAGTAGGGTGATTACTCTCTCGAGATTTAACCCGTTAATTGGGACTATCATTTCTCATGAGTCCATCCCAATTCCTTGTTGGGTCAATTTTGGGGTCATAAACTCTCTTTCTCAAGAAGAGCCAAACCTACAAAGCTTGAATCAATGTTTGCAACAATCAATTCTTAAATAAAAACATAAAATCAACCCAAATAACAAACACCCATAATCAATCTAACCCTAGATGACAACACCCACACTAGGGTTGAGCCACAACCCTAGCTAATGGATTTAGCTACTCATGCTTGAAAGAGAAAATGAAGAAATAGATGAATAACTAAGCATATTAATTAATTACTAAAATTAAATCACAAGAATCTATCGTAAAATTAAAGCTAGAGTACCAAAAATGGCTATAAAACCGCATCTCACGAATGCTGCTAAGTCTGGAATATAAAACATGACCTAAAAAATGGTAAAATGTTCTATTTATACTATGTTGAAAAAACTGGACAAAAATACCCATGCGGGATCAGAGCAGGCCGCACAAAATGGACCGCGGCTGCACTGGCTCTTAGACTTTACATTTGTGCTTCTCTAAATTTAAGGACCGCGGACCACGGACCGCGTGGAAGTGTACCGCGGATGCGGTGGAAGTTGGCGCGGTCCGCACAAGTACGACCACGGACCGCATTGCATGGAATTGGCAATTTGTCAATTCTTTGAATCTCTACTCCGCGAACCGCACAAAAGAGTAGTGCAGCCGTGAAGCCTGACCGCGGACTACGAAAATCATACTGCGACCGTGTAGCATCTAGCCTGAATCTGTCAACTCTCTCAACCTCTTAGTGCGGCCGCATTCACTTTTGCACGGTCTGTACTAGGCCCTCTTTTCCTCAATTCACTTAATCTTTGATAGTTTAGCAGGTTTTACTCCTTTTGAGCCAATCTTTGACATTTCGTTACTTTCTCGATCAAACCTACAATAAAGCACAACTTGTGAGCATTTTGGGACTATTTTGTAGCAATATATAACCAAAGCATAGGCAAGTAGGGGCATAAAACATGTTAAAATCCCGACTTACCACTCTCTCTAATAACAAATTCGCAATCTGTCCCATTTGTCTTTCAATATTCTTGATAGTAATGCCCCGATTCTCGATTTTTTCATCTACTTTGATGTTGAATTCCTTCATAAGGTCTTCTATACTTGACTGCATTTGATGTGGTAGCTGGTATTGCTTCTTCTACTGGTTCTGAAAACCTAGTGGTCCGTGACCCTGGGGTGTTAGCTTGTTTTGCTTCATGAGTTCACGCTCCCATTAGGTGAATTCCATGAAAAACCTGGATGTCTTTGGTCCATGGAATTATAGTTGTTCCTACCTTGGTAGTTTTCTCTATTAAAGTTCCCTACAGCGTTGACTTCCTCAGCTGTATCTTGATATTCATGTGTCGGGTGTCCCAATCCACAAATGTCACATCCCACCCATGGTTAATTTTGCATATAAGCTATCGTTAGTTGCTTTATGTCCTTAGCCATAGCTTTGATTTGAGCATACATTGCTACCGATGATACTACTTGGTGCACGCTTGCTGATCTTTTTCAATACCCTTTGTCAGTGGATCATTGTTCTGCGTCTTTAGATAGTTCATAAAGAAGAGTGAAAATCTCTTCAGAAGTTTTCTTCATTAGAGGACCTGTAACTGCACTATTCAGCAATCTCCTTAATGACGAGTTTAAACCGTCCCAGAAGTTCTGGAGTAGCATCCATTGCTCCATTGCTTTATGAGGGCACCTCCGCAATAGCTCCATAAATCTTTCCCACGCCTCTAACACTGTCTCACCTTTACCATGGGTGAAATTGTGAATCTCTTTACTTATCCGTTCTAGTCTTAGCGGCAGAGAGATATTTTCTAAGAACTTAGTAGACATCTCCTCCCACCTACGGATCGACCCTTTGGGAAGACTTCTTAACAATCACTTTGCATCATCCTTAAGTGAGAATGGGAATGTTTTGAGGTAGATGGCATCATGTGTGCTCCATTTAACGAAATGTGTTTATAATTTCATCGAAGTTCATCAGATGGTTATCGGGATCTTCATTGGGTTTCCCTATGAATATGCAAATGTTCTGAATGGTCTGGATGACTTCCTATTTGAGTTCAAAATTATTGGCATCAATGGGTTGGGGTCTCATACTAGAATGTTGTTAGTTGTACAGCGGTCTGGCATAATCTCCTAATGACCTCCCAGGTCTAGGATCCGTATTTTCAAATTCATCTTCGATCATGTTTTGATTGTGATTGAACCTTTGATCCCTGTTGATCATTTCATCTACAATTCTATGAGCTACTTCAACTGCTAACCATGCTTCTTGTTGATGAGCTGCCTCTCACGCAACTAGGTTCACATATTATTTGTTATTCACCATTGTATTATGAGTTGAAGGCTGACCCAACAACAATCCACTCGATCCTTTCTCTCTTCTCAACTGACTCAGGTGCTTGTCTAATTCTGGGTCGTATGTCACCAATTCCTTGGAAGAGGATAGAGTCGTATGGCACCAAGTACTTGGAAGAGGATCTAGTTGTATGGCACCAAGTCCTTGTGGCTAGATTTGAAGAATTCGGAGGTCAATTCATGCGGGAAAAGGCATCGCGGGCTAGAGTTGGACCGGATCGAGGTAAGTAATGATTGTAAATTATGCTCTGAGGGTTTGAAACCCCGGATTGCACATCATGGTGCTATATTGAGGTGAGGCACACACTTGATGATGAGCGTGGGGTCGTGCACTATTGGGGATTGTGACTTGGTCTGTCCCGATTGATGACTTTACTACATATTTGATTGAAATCTATTTGCTATCATCATTATGATTTGGGCTGAATGTCGTATATGGGTTTTGTTCCAACTATTTTGACCCTTCAGGGCTTTTTATTGATATTTCCTCACTGTTTTGATATACTACTTGAACTCAGTCATGTTATTTTCACTGTTTTCGAAACTCAACCATGTTCACTCAGTTTTAATACTCAAACATATTTAAATGATGTTTTGGGCTGAGAAACACTGTTTTACTATTGCCCGAGAGGCTTATGTGATTTTTGACTGAGTAAGGCCGAGGGCCTTTGTTGTGAGGATATATTTTTGGGTCGGGCTGCACACCGCAGCGGTGATACAGTGATTTTTATTATGAGGCAGAGGGCCTGAGATTTGTACGGCACGAGGTGTCTTGAGATTTGATGTGAGGCCGAGATCCTGTTTATGATGCCATGAGATGGCTTAATATTGCGCTTGGGTCGTAAGGGGCCCTCCAAGAGTCTGCACACCCCCAATGAGTGCGGGTACCCATTGTGATGTGATATATAGCCCTAGGGGCTGGTATGGTTTTGTGTGATTGCCCGAGGGGCTGATACTATTCTGAGATATTGCTTGAGGGGCGGATTTGTGACATTATGCCCGAGGGGCGAACCTTTATGTGTTTATCTATTTAATTACCTATAATTTACCTATTTAGTTGTGTAACTGTGCCTGAGGGGCGCATTCTCTATGCTTATCTGTTCTAGTTATTTTGCATTCAATTGCTTAACTGTTGAAAAGCCATTTTCAAAGGAGTTTTGTACACGGTGAAATTAAAGGATTTAATTTCCCGCTGTCGAGACACTGAGAAAGCATGCCTCGAGATCTCAAGGTTGGGAGCTCGCGACCTCGTCCTCGACCTCAGGGGTTTGTCGAAGCCCGACTCGACGAAAGTAGAGGACGAAGCCAGTATAGAGGAAGAAACCCCCTAGGCACACGACTATATCTGACAGGCCCGACCTATTTAGGGCATATGCTGTGGCATCATGTCAATCCATCCCATCACCGTACTTAATTTTTATTCTCCATATACTTGTAACCGAGATTCCCCTCCTATATAAAGGGGACTCGCCTCTCCTTGTAGAGGGTTGGCTGTTGCTTCATTTTCTCCGTAAGTGCAATAATATCTATCTCTCTCTCTCTCTTTTCTTCTAAGCCAATTGTTCTCATTGGCCCGAGGCCACCTCGTGTTCATTATTTTTTTACTTGCTCTTCGCCATATAACTCAACATTGGCCATAAAGAGCCTTAGTTAATTGTATCTTTACGTGTTTCCCCATCCCCGACTGTCCCCAATTACTCGATCTCGGCTCGAGCATTAGCCCCGAGGCCTCCATCGATCTGCTCCACGCTCGGGCAATAGGCCCTTTCAATTTGCTCACTGCCTCGATTTAACTTGCATTTTATCGCTACGCTTAACATTTTTAGCATCAACTGCTCTAACAACTAGCTCGACAATCGATCACGTATTTTTAGAATTCCATATACAAATTTAATTTTTGTTACAATTTTCACGTTAAACAGTTTGGCGCCCACCGTGGGGCTAAAAATAATACAGATTATTTTCTTTCTGGTTTCGTCACATAAACGCACGTTATCCTTCACTATTTCTTGTCCAAGATCTTTCAATTTCAGGATTAATGTCTGGCTCGGTGAGCAAAATCGAGAACGACTACCCCGAGAACCACGGCGGAAGCATTATGGTTATTTCAGGTTAATGAGATGCCACAGGACCCTGATAAGGCATATGGGTCGAGTCAAGTGGACACAGGCTTGCGAGGTGCGCGACAAGTCGATGAAGCCCCGTGCACCGACGATAGCATACAGCCCGCTGACCAACAGAAAGCTCAAAAAACCCCGATCCGGTTGGAACGGGAAGTTAATTTTCATATTTTCCTTGGAATATTGCAAGAACAACAACTGGACATCGCTCAGCCGTGAGATCGCCCGAAGACTACTGACACAGAAGCAACGAGGACACCTTCTTACAATGAGCCAGAATCTAAGAGGTCAAATGACGACAAACCGGCATCCAACCACGGCACGACATAAATACTGTGGAATCTCCTCAAAAAGATCATATCATGTTCATGGGAGTTCCCGCAACAATCTCCCCTCGAGGGAACAGTTTCGAAACTCGCCCCGCAGAAACCCGAAACACCAGGGCTCCCCAGATATGACTGGACCTTGGCTCCCTATGGGCACTCCACCACCCTCGCGTGCTCGCTTGAAGGCAGCAACTCCCGAGACGATGGGTACAAGACCTCCTTTCTAAGGAATGTCAAAGGCACTCTCCCGAAGGAAGCCGTAATACCGCTCCGCCGCCTGGCATCTTGTCTCACAAACTCGCTCGCCATGCCAGCGTGGTCTTCCATGAAAGCGCTCACCCGTATCGACAAAATAATACCAAAAAGGCCCGACACACCCAAGGCCGAACAAGGAAGGAATGAAATATCATGAAGAGCCATACCACGTCCTCTGATAGGACGAATGAGAACACTCCCAATTTTGAATGGTTGGACAGCACGTGCCCTCACCCAAAGCCTAAAAAAGGCACACCCGACGACTCCAGGACATTCTAAGCAAAGACAAACCTGGTGTCAGGCTCGAATCAGAACCGCGGGGAACTATCCGAGAACCCCATCGAGATCGGTATATCCGAGCAGACCCTCGACAAAGAAACTGATGCGAAGTAGATGGAGATATCACCCATGCGCAGCAAGTGCAAAGAACGACTTGAGCTGCAGCCTACCTCACAACGGCAGAGATATGGCCCTAGGGAAGCATCCTCGAGGAACCTCTAACAAAACTAGGTTCAACAAAGCGCAACTGGTAAGGAAGCCCCACCCAGCCAGGCGTGATTGCCACATCGCTACATCAAATATCGTGATCACCATAAGTGAAGCTGGAAGCGCCGGACGGCCTAGACACGTTCAACCGGGGCCCTTGCAAAAGAAATACAGCTCGTCGCGGGAACCACAAGGCGCACGAGGTTGCCAGCTCGGCAGAACGATGACCGCTATCTGACGGGGATCGCCACCAAGTATCACCGAGTGGTCAGGAGGGAAGGAGACCATGAAAAGTAAAGCTGATAAGCCACAACATTTTGCCACGACGGTAAAAAAGGGCGACGACACCCTTCAAAGGTCCGGAAAATGTAGGAAGAAAGTATCCACCGCTGGGGCGGTGGATCCGGGGAATACACCCAAAGAATACCCCTAAATCCAAAGGAAGGGATGCCTAGACTCCACCTCAGCCTCCTATTAACACGCTGGTAACTTCCCCTGTTTTCCTCATTTATCTTATAAAAGTTGAAGCATGACAATGAATGCAAGCGACTCAACTAATCATGCCGATGGCGTCGGGCCAAAGCCGATAGGGCAGTTCGGACCGACGAACCAAATCGCCCCCGTACTTCAAAATGTTGATGGACTCCAAACGCCGATCACCACAACTATCAGGAAAATAGCTTTCTTCTATAGAGCTCGCTTGAGTTCGAACTGGGACATCGAGCCCACGAAATGCGGACTTGTTATTAGAATGATAATGGGTACACTGCCCGGAGGTGATTCCAACACCACCCCACCAAACGGATTGGACTCCCCGACAAAGGTAGACCCGAGGCATCCAACAAAAAGTCACAGGCGGAGGGAGGTAGTTGCTCACCATATAACCAGCCACAGACGTCGAATCCTCCGCCCTTCAAGGGACCCAAAGGCAAATGGAACGGCATATTCGACTAAGCCTAGTTGAACCTGGCAAAACACTGAATTAGAGCTCGTGCCCTGGAATGGTGGGAGGATTACTTTGTCTCTTTATACTTTGTATCTATACACCTCACGGCAAGGGAGGATTACTTTGTCTCTTTATTGTTCCCTTCCTCTTTTACTAACCTACATGCAGGCAGCCAACCAAAGCATTCAGAAACTCAAAACTCCGTTCGGGGACCCAGGATCTCTACGGGAGCGGCCAAACTCTCTATCCTGGAATGGGCTGCCCGCCAGAAGGAGGGCCCTGCCAGCAAAATTATTAGTAGAGCAGCGTACCCCCCAGAAGAGGACCCGACGAGGTCGGTGGCCCTCTTTCTATAGTCAGGCAACATATGCGGATCTTTCTTAAAAAGGCATCGCCCCCTCCAAAGGGCCAACAGATGGCAGTCTAGGCTTTGGAACAGAACCATACAAGTAGGTCAAATGATCGGGGGAGCCAAACCCGTGCGGGCCAAGCTCACGCCAACGAGACATCATGTATTTACAGCCTGTATCCACGCCAAACAATGAAGAATATATGTGTATTTCTGGCATTCCAACACAACATATATCTGCTCCAAGCAATAAAGAATATCTTCTCGGTATTCCCTATTTTGAGAAAGATTATTTCGACATATTCGCAGAAAATACTTCTCCATCAAACAGATCTGATATACTTGAAGACTTAAAACGATTCAGCACCCACACGACCCTAGGGTCGGGACTCCGGGCTGACGAAGCCCTCATGATACAACTCCAAGTTTACAAAAGGCGGTATTCAAGCCTAAAATGATCCGATATAATCAGAGACCCCATATAAGCAATTCAACAACTTGCATGATACCGAGGTCGGAACTCCGGGCTAATCGAGCCCCCGAAAAACAACTCTGATCTCACGAGAAGCTGTCTTCGAGCAAACTCGATGACTCGGAGGCTATCGCCAATCGCCACGTGCTAGAAAATCCAAAACTGTAAGACCTTAGTGGGCAGCCTCGGCGTACCAGATATATTATAAAAACTGTAAGACCTCAACAGGCATGACAAACTGTAAGACCTCAACAGGCATGATAAAATTGTAAGACCTCAACATGCATGATAAAATTGTAAGACCTCAACAGACATGAAAATCTCGATGTTTAGGCTATACGTCATATTTGTAAGAATCCCTAAAGGGCATACCCTAGACGTAGATGCCTAAACTATCATTATGGGATCAAAAATGGCTACAGCCGAAACGGATGACACAACCCATATAATGCGACTCGGGGATGCTCGACTGTTGCTAAAAAATCATAGGCCATTAATCTAATATACTTCAACAAGAACTAGTTAAAACAGGCTTCCCTCCACAAGCAAAAATGAGCCCGACAACGTCGACTCCAAAAAATTCAAAGCGTCGATCTACTTGACCTGCAAGCTATGAACCTTACGAGGCGCTCGAATCATCGCCGACAACGACTTGAAATTGAGGTTCCTCTGGAACCAACGACGGGTCAGGAAAATTATTATAAAAAGACCTTAATGAGCGGATACAAAGCCTACACAAAGCCCATGGGAAAAAAATAGCGTAAGAGCCATTGCCGCCAGCTAAGCAAGCCTACGGGCCATATACTGAAAGGTCTCTACGACCAGACAGCGTAAGAGCCATTGCCGCCAGCTAAAAAATCATGACAACTTAAGGATTAAAATGAGCTCGAATCATAACCCGATTTAAAGACCGGAACCAAAATAGTTAATGCACGAAGCCTACGAACCACATATTAAAAGGTCTCTATGACTAAGCGGCATAAATGCCACCATTGTCGGAAATTCAACAAAGCTAAAGGTCGATTACAGCTCAGATCGCAACGCGACCTGGAGATTGGGCCCGCGAATTGCCAAATGCCCAAGGGCGGAAAAAGGTAAGACACTATCGCCAGCCAAAAATTTATGATAATTCAAGGTTCGTTACTGCTCAGATCGCAACGCGACCCGTAGACTGAGCTCGAGAATTATAATGTGCCTAAGGGCACGACACATATACCACTATTGCCGACCAGGGAATCGAGAAAACTCAAAAGGTCAATTACATCTAGAATCGCAATGCGACTCGGAGACTGGACCCAGATAACACGGCGCGCCTAAAGGCGTGGCACAAGCGCCACTATTGTCGCCCAAAGATTCGATGAGGCTGATCCCAGCCTGAGTCGCAGCACGACTCAGAGATTGGGCCGTCAAAATAGCTAAAAAGCAATATGCCTAAGGGCATGGCTTATATGATACCGTCGTCAGCCAACTAAATCCCTGGGCCACATGACCGCAAGGTCACTTTAGCCCAGAAGCACAAAAAGTCGTCACCATCCGACCATGTTGGCAGGAAAAAACCTAAGGGCTAACTGGAGCTCGAGTTACAATGTGACTCGGAGGCTGGACCCAAAATAGTCAAAACAGCAAAAGCCCAAGGGCACAAGATAAATACAACTACCACCCGCTAGCGTGGGCACAAAAAAGAATGCAAAGACAGGAAGGCCCAAGTCGAAGACCAACTTGGAAACTAAGCCTAAATAGCCTGGAAATTCATTGAGGCCCAACACCTGCTCGTATCAAGAATCATGCCTAGGGGTCCCCGGGACTGTCCGACCAGTTCCGAACCGAGAAGGACCTCGCCAAATGCCAAGACCAGCCTGCCTGATAAAAAACAACAACAGGGAAAATGTACAGAAGAAATAAACTATAAAACTTCTCTTTATATATCATATGCGCAAGAAAAAGTGTATTCTCCGTCTACAGACATGCTCTACATATATTTGGAGCCAGGCTACAAAAATCTACATTCTGCGCTATAGAGCTACATATTATCAAAATCACCTTCCGCAATATCGACAAAAAGTGACCGAGCATCGCGTTCATCCACCCGTGCCCGAGCCAATTCCTCCGAGAGAACAAAGCCCCTTGCACCGATTTATTCGAATAACTCCCTATGGGCTTTGAAACAGACATATTCCTCGATCCTCCTCTCCCAGTTTAGAGTTTGCTTCTGCTCATCTTGGGCACCACCAACATCCTTCACGCAAATTGCCATCTCACGATCGGCCTTGACTCGATTTAGCACCGCCTCCGCCCAGGCGTCAATTATCTCGGTTCTAACCTTTGAGAGGTACGACTTAATTTTCCCAATCATATCCTCTTAAACTTTGGCGTTGTCTTGAATCAAGCGTAGTTGGACCTCGAGGGCAGGGACCATGGCCGAAACACTCATCTCCTCCAGAGCTCGTGCTTGCACTTCAGCCCTTAGCTCTCCGCAAGAAATTCTAATGCAGTTGATGTCGCCTTTGAGGTAGTCCAAAGCCTTCAATTTTTTCCGTAGCTAATATGGCGAAGAGGAATCAGCCTCAAGACCAAAAAGGAATGAGACACACACCACTGGAAAATTACCTGCTCCGCCAAATAGCTCTCACAGTTCGAGCCCCGATGCGCCTTATATCGCCAATGCTGCAGCTCAACTTCCTTCTCCTCTCCAAGGAGCCTATGAGACTCGCCCCCTCTCGTATTTTCTAGAGCTTGGCCCCTTGACGGAGCATTTCAGACCTAAGCCCATCACAGTTCTACACAAAGAAGGATCAATAGAGGAAGGAACACACGTGATACAGGTAAACTATGCATAAACTCACCGCGAAATGGAGCCGACAAACTTCCTCGAAGTCAGAACACACTCTTACTGATTTTTCCTCTGAGTCCCTGGAAGAGCCAACTTCATGCACGACATGCTCACCTAAAGGAACCATCGGCCGGGAATCAAGCGCTTCGGGGACAGCAGATTCAGGTAATTCCCCCTCCTCGGAGATACGAGCCCGACCGGCACCACAAAAGCTCCTTCACATCGCAAGTTTCGATCTCCCTCGTTGCTATTGCCCCTTGAGCTAGAGGCCAACAGCTCTTTCCCCTTGTCAGAGCAACATTGCCTCGTCCTAAAAAACCGCCCAATGTCTACAAGCGGCAGATCCAGCATAAATGGAAGGGAAAAGCGTCACCTCAGATATACAAAGGCAAATAAAACACAACGTATGCACGTACCTCGATGCTGCGTCCCCCATCTGATGTAGAACATAGCTAGCCAACTGCGTTCATCGCAGGACGAATGGGCCACCAGCTTCCGAACCTAGCCGGGAAGATCATGGACTTCACCCGCCATCCACAAAGTTGCTGCAGTAGAGAAAACAACATTATTACTTAGCTGATTTTTTCCATAGACGAGATGTGAAAAAGCTCCATACGCCTCACTTACGAATGTGGTTCCACCCTTAGGGAATAGCAAGAACTCCGCAGGGATGATGTCAACCGTCCGAACCCGGATGAACCAATTGGCCCACTATCGATTCCTGCCTTCCTCGTCGTCTATGACAAAGGGTATGGATAAGCGACACCTCAGAGTTGTCAGACCTCGATGATGGAAAGGACGATACATCCTGACAAGATGATCGAGCGTGAATTCGAGCCCGGCCTTCTCCATGAAGTACCTCATCATCAACACCGTTTGCCAAAATGACGGATGAATCTACGCCAGGGTAACCCAATACTTCAGAGAAAACTCAAGCACAATCCTATCAGGAGGGACAAAGGTGAAAAGATATAAACACGCGTTCATAAATTTATCAGTAGAATTTGTAATACCCTCGTCGGGGGAAAGCGTCTGCAGGATTACCCTTTCGTTCCAACCACAGTATCCCCTAGCCATTTCCAGATGTTCTCCCCTTAGCAAAGATGCTGTCTCCAAAGCAAACTCCCCTGATTCCTGAGCACCAGGGGCAACGCCCCCGGCCTCTTGTCGGATCAGCCCCGAAGCAGTTTCCATGGCTATAGTGGGGCTAACAGAACAAAGAAAAGGTGCACACCAATACTTTCGCATCTAAAAATATATACCAGAAAGGAAGGACGGCTATTTGAAAGTAGTAGACTTTTGCGGAGAAGTCGAGGCCGCTCCATATATATACGAATAGCAACAACGATTGACCTGCTCGAGGCAAGCCCCGGGAAGCCAACGGCCTCGATATAGATCAACAGATCGACACTTGACCCTGAAAGCATCCTCCAATGAGGAGTCACTGCTCGTAGAGTTATTCGTACTATCTCCATGCACGGGGTAGCACTCTACGACGAGAAACCCCAGCCTCGATGAGCTCTCACCGACAAGTATTCGGCCCAAGGAAAGAAAATGATCTCGCAAATCACTCTCTCTAAGAAGGAAGAGCAAATACATAGCAACAACTCAGCAGAAGCCTATCTCAAACAGCCCAAAAGGACCATCTACATCCGCATCAATAGGGACCCCGGAGTACCCAAAGATGACCTACATCCAGGACCGTACCCTCGGAGACCTCAAAACTCAACGCATGATCTCAGAATAATTCGATCAATAAGAAATCAGGGCAAACACTTAATTCCAAACTAAATATCAGTAATCAACAACAAATAAAGAAACATTCGAAGAGCCTCGAAGGGCGTGAAGGCATATAGAAACAGAGCAAATTTGAAAGCAAAGATCGATAAAAGTTCATTTCTTATTCATAAAAGTTTGTGTACAAGAAGCCCTCGAGGGGTCATTACATACAATTACAAAAACCCAAGGGAGTCTACACCTAAAGCAAAGGAATGGAAGGATGTACATGTGATGAAACCCGGGCACCCGATTCGCCCTAGTGGGTTCATCTCTGGTATCAGTATCCCCGGGCGCCACACCATCGAGCACATACTCTTGAGGGTGACTCCTTCAATCTCCACCTCTCATAGGTTCCCAGCTCAATCCTTCGAGGGATTCTCGCCGAAAAAGATGAAGAAGAGGAAAAGAAGGGAACGCAGAGGAGGCAGAGAAAAGAGACATGGCCCATCGAAGTCAAAGGTGAAGACCTGGCGACCTCCAGCCTCAACAAGCTGGTGGTGCCACCTTATCCCCCGGGAAAAAGAGAACCCTTGGGATGAAGTGCCACACCGGCCCCGGGTAAAAGAATGAGCAGCGGTGCATAGTTCGAGCATCTATCTACATGAGGGAGGAACTGAATCCCCATTTATCATCACCTCGACCCAGCAGTAGCGGCAAAGGTTGGCATATCAATGACCAAGAGGGTGGCAGTATGGTGCATCTACATCCGATGGAAAGAAGCTCTGGTAGAAGGCCACAAGACAGCTCGAGGAAGCTCTTCCAAACGACTTTAAGATCATAAACCATGGCCATAATGTTCAAAGAGGGAAAGAAGGAGATACGCTAAGAAAAGGTAAGCAGGCCAGCGGAAACTGTGAGATGATGAAAAACAAGGCCAAGACACCCCATTTTATAGGAGATTATGGCACGGTCATCCATGCTTCAGAAGATTGACCGACGGGTGCAGTTAATGCATCTACAAAAATTGAACCGGCGGCGGCACCTAAACCTTGTGAATCAAAAATCAAAGAATGTAATAAATGAGGTCGAAAAGCACGACCAGAGGTCGCATCATCAGTATGATGTTGCCAAAAGAAGCTCGAGGAGTCAGGTGTCAAAATCATTTCCCATCGTTTTGATATGGGAAACGCGGAGACTATCTGTACACGGTGAAATTAAAGGACTTAATTTCCCTCTGTCGAGACACTCCGGAAGCTTGCCTCGGGATCTCAAGGGTAGGAGCTCATGACCTCGTCCTCAACCTCAGCGGTTCATCGAAGCTCGACTCGGTGGAAGCAGAGAACAAAGCCAGGATAGAGGAAGAAACCCCCTAGGCACATGACTATATTTGACAGACTCAGCCGATTTAGGGCCTATGCTGTGGCATCATTTTAATCCATCCCATCACAGTACTTTATTTTTATTCTCCATATACTTGTAACCGAGATTCCCCTCCTATATAAAGGGGACTCGCCCCTCCTTGTAGAGTGTTGGTTGTTGCTTCATTTCTCCATAACTGCAATAATATCTATCTCTCTCTCTTTTCTTCTAAGGCATTTTTTCTCATTGGCCCAAGGCCACCTCGTGTTCATTATTTTCTTACTTGCTCTTCGCCATATAACTCAACATTGGCCATAAAGAGCCTTAGTTAATTGTATCTTTACGTGTTTCCCCATCCCTAACTATCCCCCGATAACTCGATCTCGGCTCGAGCTTCGACCCCGAGGCCTCTATCGATCTGCTCCACGCTCGGGCAACAGGCCTTTTCGGTTTGCTCACTGCCTCAATTTAACTCGCATATTATCGCTACACTTAACATTTTTAGCATCAACTACTCTAACAACTAGCTCGAGAATAGATCACGTATTTTTAGAATCCCATTTACAAATTTAATTGTTGTTTCCATTTTCACGGTAAATAAGTTTAAACAGAGCTAGGATGTTTTAAGGGATTTTACAGCTTTATTGCTTTCTACTGGCTTTTGAAACTGCTTCTATACAGCATGTTGATGCTCTTTTCGTGATTTCTTACCATTCAGACTTTATTTATGATTATAACTCACTGAGTTGGCAGTACTCATTTTACTCCCTACACCTTATGTGCAGATTCAGGTATTTTCTGAGCTTGGTGGCAATTGTCATTGGAGTTAGCAAGGTAGCTGTCTCACGATCGTGGCTCTGCTTTCTCCCTCTTTATTCCTCCTTATGTATTATTGCGATTATTCTGACTATTTCGGTCTTGATATGAATAGACAATTGTAGTAGATGCTCATGACTAGTGATACCCCAGTATCGGGCTGTGTTGGGTTATATTCCATGAATTGTCTTGTATTATCATCGTTATTTTTGAGATTATATCATTTTTAGATGTAATGCTTATTTTTTAATTGCTTAAAAACTGGATTCGAAATGTGTCGACTGGCCTTGTCTTCACGAGAGACACCATCACGACCGAGTTTGGGTTTAGGGTCGTGACACTGAATAACCTTACCACGTATATACCCGGCGGTGATCCCACATCACACTATATCACATAGGTCCGATAACACGATATAACTGAAATTTCACAATCCAACCTAGCCCTTAAACCTTAGAACCACCTTTCCATTTCTGAAATCTTCAAGCTATAACAAACCATATATGTAACCTTAGGTGCAATTACATGATATAACACATAACTCAAACACTGGTAGCGGTAACTTCTAATCAAGCAGTTGTACACAACAATCGAATATCGATAAAAAACCTCTTATCAACTAAAGTCTCATTCCGTCACTTTCATATACTACCAATGATAAATGAAACATGCAATAACCCATAACCATTTCTCAAATCAACTATTCATGAAGCCACTTTTCCGTTGGCAAAGACCATAGCAAATTTCTGAGCCAAACCTCGATATTATCATTCCAACATGCTGAAATCAAATCAATTTGTACTCATTTCAGATCCTGATGATCTCATCTAATACAGCACCACTACTCTGGTGACATGACACATCAATACAATCTAAAGCCACAACTCATGCAATCCGTGCACCAATAAACAACAATATGAATGTACTCCAATCATGAAGATGACTCGAAAGAAAGGGCTATACCACCAACTCACCAGTACCACCACAATAAAATGTTGAGACTTCGCTGAAACATGCGACCCTATCCAAACATTGGTCTGCATGAAACATCTCAAGTCATTATGCTCAAAATCGACAACCACGCGTAATTTGATGTCTAGAACCAAAGCAAATCATCATAACCATGGCAAAGAAATTGACATAAAATTACACAGACCCGAAAGGACACAACCGATACGCCATCCATCGAGCAATACCCAATACTCTTCCCGGTCGAATTCCACTGAGAGGCCCCAATAAAACCGCACCACATGTGCTTATAACCAACAAATCCTAACGCCTCACATGACGGAAAGATAACACATAGATCTCCCCAGATCACTAACAAGCTCAATAATAACCGAATCGATACATCCCTCAATAATACAACTCGGAGTCAACCAACCAAGGTGACTCGATGTAGAACACACATCCACATTGGCCTGCCCATGAACCCCTTATCAAGGAAACCCTGAAGCTGCTCCTTCAACTCCTTTAACTCTGCCGGTACCATATAATATAGTGCCCGTCACCAAATCGATACTAAAATCTACAACCCGGTCCAGCGACATGCCCGGCAGCAGGAAACACATCCGGAAGAATCCCTCATCACCGAAACTGAATCAATGGTAGGAGTCTCTGCACTGACATCCATCCCGAAAAACTAAGTAAGAAAAACATTCCTTCCCAGCTATCCGCTGAATCTTCGAAATATAAAACCACCCTTCTAGACCATAATCCGAACTTTGCCACTCAGTCTGTGGCATTCTCGGCATAGCCAACACCGTCGGCTTAGCGCAATAGTCTAGAATAATATGACACGGAGACAACCAGTGTATACCTAATATCCCTCAAATCCTAACTTACCAAGAAACAAAAGATCCACTTCGATCTCCAAACCCTGATAGTCATTACACAGTGCCAATACACGCGACCCATAACCACAACATAACCTGTTTATGAGAACTTCCAGTCTCCAACTCCATATAGCACACGAATCACCATATCTGATCATAGTTCCACCGTCCGAGTATACAACACACCGCTAATACCCAATCATTCCCACGAGAGATACTCTTATGATTCTTCCGTGCGACCTAGCAAAGCCGAATATCAGCAGTCGATCCAACAAGAAAGTGTCGCGATACTACCGAAGTACCCTCAACTTACTCCCATTGCCTTTTTTCGAAACATTTACCCTCGTCAAATCACCTAATTAGCAAGACCATTTCCTTAATCATCTGAAGATTATTTCCCTAATCATTTGAAGCTCATTTCTCTATTTATTTGAAGCTACCCGCTGCCTAAGAGCTTTATGATCTTCCTTTCAGAACTGAATCGTAACCTTGCACACGCAAATCTTAATCCTCCACAACATACTGCATATCCCATACCATCCTAGGATAACATGAGAACTTCATCTTCATTTTGGGCTACAAACATCTACGTACTCAACTAGTCAAGAACTTACTATTGATCCCACCTAGAATAAAATCATTACACATCCTATGCTCTTCACGCCAACAGAAAATATACCTTTCTAACCGTGGTAGAAACCATCAAGAACTCTCATGATTCCTTTTGCACAAAACTAAACCGTCGGGTATGAATCCTTCTAACTCAACCAAACTACGCAGGCCACTATCACCCAAGAGCATTGCCGTGAAACACTTGTAGAAACTCATTACCTCGTAAGCACCCAAAGAACTAATCATATCTTTACCAAACCGATTCAGCCTACTACCAAGCTACCCCATCTATTCGAGTTTCTTTCTGACTTACCTTCGACTTGATACTCCTTCTTGCTATAACATCACAATTCCTCAACCCAGACTCACCACACGAGACCCAAGCATAATACCACGCAATCTAAGGCTCACAACCCGCTGAATACTCTTTTAAATGTTCCCACAAGCACCATATTCAAAATACCTACCCTGAAAAGACTTCATGTGAATCTGAAGCCACTACCTTCCTAATTCTGATGCATAGAATCCCATATTGATATAGAAATGACATAAGTCTTGACAGCCTCCAATGCAAACCTCAATTTCTAGCCAAACTATACACCTGAAAATCTCCAATTATTACATGTAAAACCTTGAACGCATTAGAAACATTCTCTAGAGTCATCCACTTTACTCAAGCGTCAATTAGCCTGATCAAATGAACCGAACAACCCGTGCATCATTAGCACTCCAACACCGCAGAATGTAACCTCATCCTAATACAACCAAGCAACTTCCTGCTCTATGCACGGAGCATTCTTTACCGACAGCAACTCAAAACATTCTGTGAATTCTCACACACCTATGAAGCATACTATAACCTTTGCCAAGATTTTTTACTCGAGCCATCCTCGGTCTCAATCTCCGTAGGCCATAACTGATTCACCAGTACTCCTCAATGGAACCAACATAGCATATAACGTGCAATCAACAACTCAATAGCATACCCCCCCCCCCTGGTTCGAAGCCAT
>MU788990.1:2089-15518 GCA_026770625.1 Nicotiana glauca
ATATATATATATATAACTTAATTTGAATTAAAGAATAATTTTGAATTTATAGATAAAGTTTTTAAATTTGAATTAAAGTAAAAAAGAAATTTATCTTTTTTTTGGGTTAAGTTATCATACTTAATTTGGTTAATGACCATATATATGCAATCATGATAGGAACTTTTATAATTTTTTCTGATTATTTAAATACTATTGCGCATGTGGTATAAAAAAACCATTCCATATAACTATAAAGTTCTTTCACATTTAAAACCCCATAATTCAATTCTTTAATACAATATAGCTAAATTTGAATAAATCGAATTTCTTTTAAAATAAATGTAACATATAGGGTACACGTCTATGGTTATCCAGATAACAAAAAAGAGTTTAAAAAATCGAATAAAGTTTACTTACATATATAATGAAGTAAACCTACATGATGGAGAAAGAAATATCACAAAAATAGTCAATATTCAAAAAAATATTTTTTTTCTTTTTGAAAAACGTTTGTATGAAGATTCAATTGGTATAAATTGACATCAAACAAATAAAAAAAAATTTCCTATACATTTGCTATCATTAATTTTAATTTAACACCTACTAGGAATTGATGGTATAAGCTGAAACTTCTTTATTTAGCTGCAGTCAAGCCAACATTTCAAGGGTTTAATATTTTTTTATTGAAGAATATCAGTTTTGAATCACTAGATTATATGAAAAATTATTTTTCTCGAATTTAACAAGAGGGACATTGGTTTTTAATTGATAGCTTCTATAGCAATTTTCAAGTGTAACAAAAAGTATGTTTAAAAAAAACCTGGTATGACATGAAATATTTTTTTTAAAATGTCAACAAATTATTTCAAAATGGGATTATTTTTTAATATAATGTAATTTTAAAAATAAATGGATAAGATATTTTTGAATTTTGTAGAGTTTTTAAATTATTATAATAGAAGTCATATCATGGATAAAATCAAGAAACCGAAATCTTATGGAATATTTACATAAATATCTGGCCAGATTTATTGTTTACTTTTTATAGCTAAAATCCATAGATGATATACTGGCAACATACGATTATACACATATTATATACTAAGAAATATATATAAATTACATAATCTTCAATTTTTTTTTATTTAAGTGGTAAGGCGAGCACTTATTTCAGTTGATTAGATTAAGCCAAAAAGAAAAATATGAAAGAATTTCAACTAAAGACTAAAAATATAAATAAAGTTCTTATGCAGACAATTTCTATTTAAACTCATTTTTTTTGTAGAGAAATACATTAATTTTTAGTTTAAAAAGAAAAAGAAAAAGAAAAAAAGGACATAAAAATAAGATACAAGAAAATAAATATTATAGAAAAAATGTGTGAAAAATCTAAAAACCAGAAATAAGAGATGACAACGAATTTCTTCTTCTGCTTCATCTATGTTAAGTATAAAAGTTTCGGAAGTTGATATCATCGATTTTAAATATTTTTTTCAACTCAAATACATAGATTATAAGACAAGAATATCTTAGAATACTTTTTAATTAACATTGTGTGTCATTTTTAAAAAATCACTCTGACTATTGTCACGACCCGGATTTTCCACCCTCAGAAGTCGTGATGGCGCCTACTAATAGGAGCTAGGCAAGCCAATCAATTATTAATTTTTTAGGCAAACATTGACAATATTAAGGCAATGAGACATTTAATATAAAAGCGGAAGTTTTAAATATAAGTAAACGAAAAAAAATAAGTACGGAAATTCAATTACAACCTCTACCCAAGACTGGAGTCACTAACTCACGAACGACTACAGAATACTAAAAACAGAGTCTGAATAAAATAAAATACCGTTTGTTCTGGTACAAGGACAACAAATGAATAAGGATAAAAGAGACTCCCAGCCATGCGGACGTCAACAAGGCTACCTCAGATTCTCTGGACTGAAGTCAACTCCCAACGCTCCTACTATTGTCCAAAAGTTGCTGCTCTGGCGCTGTGATCTGTGCAAAAAGATGCACAGAGTGTAGCATCAGCACAACCGACCCCATGTGCTGGTAAGTGCCTAGCCTAACCTCGGCGAAGTAGTGACGAGGCTAGACCAGACTATCAGATAAACCTGTGCAGTTATGAAATATATTACGGAAAATAAAAAGGAAATAAGTAGTTTATACAAGGAGGGGGAAAACATACTGTGGGGAGGCAACAGTTAAAACAAGAAGTCTAAACTTAAGGATAGAACAACCAACAGAAACTTTAATCCGGAATAAACACACTTAAGCTATAATTTGTTGCGGCACGCAACCCGATCCGATCACATAATAATATTGTTGCGGCGTGCAACCCGATTCATAAATATACAGTGTTGTTTCGGTGTGCAACCCGATCCATAAATATACAGTGTTGTTGCGGCGTGTAACCTGATCCATAAATATATAGTGTTGTTGCGGGCAATCCGATCCACGTTTATCACTGTTACGACGTGCAACCCGATCCATATATAAATAACAAACCTCACCCAGTCAACAATCACAAGTAAGGGGTAAGGGGGGTAACAACTAATGATAACAATCATGGCAAGGGAATATAACAATACAACTAAATCCCGGCAAGGGAGAAAAATCAACAAAACCAATAACACGTCCCGGCAAGGGAGTAACCATCAACTCTTTCTCTTTCTTACACTTCTTACTTATAATTCACTTTAACATTCGAGTCATCACTCCAAGAGTCATTTCATATCATATACCTTCTTAATCCGTAACACAACTCGAGCCATTGCTCCACGGAATTTAGTAATCATAATCTCTATCCCATGCTCGTTACAGTATATAAAAATCATCAAATAAGCATGGAAGAGTCACAAAAATTCAGGATAATCTCAATATAAGGACACACGGTCATGCTAGACACCAGTATATAGATACTCATCACCATGCCTATACACCGCATTCGACAAATAGCAATTAGCAAATAAGACTCTACTCCTATTCCCTCAAGCCAAAGTTAGACCAAACAATTACCTCGAATGCTCCAAACTCAACTCAAGCCTCTAGTATAGCTTTACCCCTCGAATTCACCACCAAACCACTCGAATCTAGTCACAAATTACTTGAATGTATCAACAAATGCTAATTTAATCAATTTGAATGCTTGAAAATGAATTTTCCAAAGTTTTACTCAAAAATTCCCAAAACGCCCCCGGGACCCATGTGGTCAAAATCCGAGGTTCAAACCAAAACCCGGTTACCCATTCACCCACGAGTTCATATCGATGATTTGTTTTGAAATCAACTCCCCAATTTGAAGAAAACCTGTGTTCTACCCAAAATTTCTATTTTCACCCATGGAAATCCTTGATTTTAAGATGAAAACATGTTTAATGATGTTGAAGATTGAAGGAATTAAGTAAAAATTGACTTACAAATGATTTGGGGAAGAAAGTTTTCTTGGAAAATCGCCTATGGAGTGTTTGAGTTTGAAAGAATGAAGAAATGGGTTGAAAATTCGTCTAAGTATGGAAAATGAAGGCCTCAAATGTGGGAAATACAAACATGGGTTCGCAATTGCGAACCCAGCAGGTCTGGGAAATGCGAGACTTTTGTTCACATTTGCGAACTCAGGCCAGTTGGGGAAGCTTCGCATTTGCGAACTTCTTGGTCGCATTTGCGACCTCTGGCCAACAGGAGCACCTTCGCATTTGCGAAGAAACTCCTCGCATTTGCGAAGAAATTCCTCGCATTTGCGAGGAGGATCAGACCTGGGTTAACTTCGCAATTGCGAGAAACCTTCGCATTTGCGAGTATTGTAATTGCGAACCAGGCTTCACAATTGCAAAGCCTGCAGGTCTGAAGCACCTGATTGAAAATCTACAACTCCAAAGCTCAAAAATGCAACTCGACACCTATCCAAAATCCACCCGAGCCCTCGGGGCTCCAAACAAAACATACACACAACCTCAAAACTATCTTATGGACTTACTCGAGCGATCAAATTGCCAAAATAATATCATTTACATCAAATTAAGCCTCAAAATCCATAATTCCATCCAAAATTTTCATAGAACATAAATTTTCCATTTCAAGTCCGAAACACGTCAAATGACGTCCGTTTTTAACCAAACTTTACAGAAAGCGCTTAAATCACATATAAGACTTGTACCGGGAATCGGAACCAAAATACGAGCCCGATACCATAGTCTTCTGATCAAATTTCCTTTCCATTTTCTTTAATTAATTTCAGAAAACAATTTCACACAAAAATTCATTTCTCGGGCTTGAGATCTCGGAATTCGATTCCTGGCATATGCCCAAGTCCCATATTTTTCTATAGACCCTCCGGGACCATCAAATCACGGGTCTGGGTCCGTTTACCCAAAATGTTGACCAAAGTCAACTTTAATCATATTAATATCAAAATTCATCAATTTTTACATAGAATTCATATTTAAGCTTTTCGGCTACGCGCCCGGAATGCGCACGTAAATTGAGGTGACTAAAAATGAGGTTTTCAAGGCTTTGGAGGTGCGGAAAAGAGAGGAAACAGGTGATGACCCTTTGGGTTATCACATTCTCCACCTCTAAAACAACCGTTCGTCCTTGAACGGACAAAAGAAAGAAGTACCTCAGTCAAGAAATAGATGAGGATAACGGCTACGCATATCAGACTCGAACTCCCAGGTCGATGCCTCAGGAGGCTGACCTCTCCACTTGACACGCACTGAAGGAAAACTCTTGGATCTCAATTGACGAACCTGCCGATCTAGAATAGTTACCAGCTCCTCCTCATAAGACAGATTCTTGTCCAACTGGACAGTTCTGAAATCTAACATGTGGCTGGATCGCCGTGATACCTCCGAAGCATGGACACATGAAACACTAGATGCACGACTGACAAGCTAGGTGGCAAGGCAAGTCTATAAGCCACCTCTCCCACACGATCTAGAATCTCAAAAGGACCAATGAACCTAGGGCTAAGCTTGCCCTTCTTCCCAAATCCCATCATGCCCTTCATAGGCGACACTCGGAGCAAGAACTGCTCACCAACCATGAAAGCTACATCCCGGACCTTACGATCTGCATAACTCTTTTTCCGCGACTAAGCCGAACGAAGCCTGTCCTGAATGATCTTGACCTTATCTAAGGCCTCCTGAACTAAATCTGTACCCAATAACCGAACCTCTCCTGGCTAAAACCATCCAACTGGAGACCGACATCGCCTACCATACAACGCCTCATATGGAGCCATCTGAATGCTGTACTGGTAGCTGCTATTGTAGGCAAACTTCGCTAAAGGCAAGAATTGATCCCACAAACCTCCAAAGTCGATAACACAAGCCCGGAACAGATCCTCCAAAATCTAAATAGTCCGCTTGGACTGACCGTCCGTCTGAGGATGAAACGTTCTGCTCAACTTAACCCGTGTGCCCAACTCTCGCTGAACTGCACCCCAGAAATGCGAGGTAAACTGCGTACCCCGGTCCGAAATGATCGATCCTGGCACACCATGAAGGCGAACAATCTCCCGAATATAAATCTCAGCTAACCTCTCGAATAAATAGGAGACTGCTATAGGAATGAAATGTGCTGACTTGGTCAGTCTATCAACAATAACCCATATCGTATCGAACTTCTTCTGGGTTAACGGGAGTCCAGTAACAAAATCCATAGTAATCATCTGCCTCTTCCACTTGGGAAGCTCAATCCTCTGAAACAGTCCACCAGGCCTCTAATGCTCGTACTTAACCTGCTGACAGTTCAAACATCGAGCCACATATACAACAATATCCTTCTTCATCCTACGCCACCAATAATGTTGCTGCAAGTCCTGATACATCTTCGCGGCGCCCGGGTGAATAGAATATCGAGAACTATGGGCCTCCGCTAAGATCAACTCTCGAATCCCATTGACATTGGGCACACAAACTCGCCCCTGCAATCTCAAAACACCATCGCTATCTAAGGTCACCTTTGTGGCACCTCCACGCTGCACCGTGTCTCTCAGGACACACAAATGGGGATCATCAAACTGCCGATTACGGATACGCTCCAATAATGAGGAACGACCGATCGTGCAAGCTAACACTCTGCTATGCTCAGAAATATCCAACCTCACAAATCGATTGGCCAAGGACTGAATATCCAAAGCAAGCAGTCTCTGGCTGACCGAAATATAAGCAAGACTACCCATACCGGCGGACTTCCTACTCAATGCATCGGCCACCACATTGGCTCTCCTCGGGTGATACAAAATAGTAACATCATAATCTTTCAATAACTCTAAACATCTCCTTTGCCTCAAATTCAACTCCTTTTGCTTGAACAAGTATTGAAGACTCTTGTGATCAGTGCACACCTCACACGTCACACCATACAGGTAATGCCTCAAAATCTTCATAGCATGAACAATGGCTGCCAACTCTAGATTAGGAACCGGAAAATTCTTCTCGTAGATCTTCAACTTCCTCGAAGCATAGGCAATGACTCTTCCATCCTGCATCAATATTGCACCAAGTCTAATACGAGAAGCATCACAATAGACCGTATAAGGCCCTGAACCTATGGGCAAAACCAATACCGGTGCTGTAGTCAAAGCTGTCTTGAGCTTCTGAAAGCTCGCCTCACACTCATATGACCATCTAACTAGGCACCCTTCTGGGTCAATCTGGTCATCGGGGCTGCAATAGATAAAAATCCCTCCACGAACCGATGATAATAGCCTGCTAACCCCAAGAAAATCCGAATCTCAGTAGCTGATGCTGGTCTAGGCCAGTTCTTAACTGCCTCAATCTTCTTCGGGTCCATCTGAATACCCTCTGCTGATACAACGTGACCCAGAAATGCAACCAACTCAACCAGAACTCGCACTTCGAGAACTTAGCATATAACTGACTATCCTTCAGAGTCTGAAGAACCACTCTGAGGTGTTGCTCGTGCTCCTCCTGGCTGCGAGAGTACACCAGAATATCATCAATAAAGACTATCATGAACAAGTCCAAATAAGGCCTGAACACTCGATTTATCAATTCCATAAATGCTGCTGGGGCATTGGTCAACCCAAATGACATGACCAAAAACTCATAAAGCCCATACCGAGTGCGGAATGCTGTCTTAGGGACATCAGACGCCCTAATCCTCAGTTGATGGCAGCCAGATCTTAAATCTATCTTTGAAAACACCTTCTTACCTTGAAGCTGGTCGAACAAATCATCAATCCTTGGCAGTCGATACTTGTTCTTAATCGTCACTTTGTTCAATTGTCGGTAATCAATGCACATCCTCATCGAACCATCCTTTTTCTTCACAAATAACACCGGCTCACCCCAAGGAGAAACACTGGGTCTAATGAAACCCTTCTCCAGCAAATCCTGCAACTGATCCTTTAACTCTTTCAACTCTGGCGGGGTCATACGATATGGCGGGATAGAAATGGGCTGAGTGCCCGGAGCCAGATCAATACAAAAATCAATATCCTTGTCGGGGTGCATACCCGACAGGTCTAAAGGAAAAACCTCAGAGAACTCCCGAACAATAGGAACAAAATCAATAGAATGGGGCCTATGCGCTGGAATCGCGAGCATATGCCTGATAGGCTAAACACCCCTTATCGACCATAAAGTAATGACGAGGCTAGACCAGACTACCAGATAAACCTGTGCAGTTATGAAATATATTGCGGAAAATAATAGGAAATAAGCAATTTATACAAGGAGGGGGAAAACATGTTGTGGGGAGGCAACAGTTAAAACAAGAAGTCTAAACTTAAGGATAGAACAACCAACAGAAACTTAAATCCAGAATAAACATACTTAAGCTATAATTTGTTGCGGCATGTAATTCGATCCGATCAAATAACAATACTGTTGTGGCGTGCAACTCGATCCATAAATATATAGTGTTGTTGCGGCGTGCAACCCGATCCATAAATATATAGTGTTGTTTCGGCGTACAACCCGATCCACAATTATCACTGTTGCGGCGTGTAACCCGATCCATATATAAATAACAAACTTCACCCAGTCAACAATCACAAGTAAGGGGTAAGGGGCGGTAACAACTAATGATAACAATCCCGACAAGGAAGAAAAATCAACAAACCAATAACACGTTCCGGCAAGGAGTAACCATCAACTCTTTCTCTTTCTTACACTTCTCACTTATAATTCACTTTAACATTGGAGCCATCGCTCTAAGAGTCATTTCATATCATATACCTTCTCAATCCGTAGCACAACTCGATTCATTGCTCCACGGAGTTTAGTATTCATAATCCCTGTCTCATGCTCGTTACAATATATAGAAATCATCAAATAAGCATGGAAGAGTCACAACAATTCAGGATAATCTCAATGTAAGGAAATACGGTCATGCTAGACACCAGTGTATAGATACTCGTCACCATGCCTATACACCGTACTCGACAAATAGCAATTAACAAATAAGACTCTACTCCTATTCCCTCAAGCCAAAGTTAGACCAAACACTTAGCTCGAATGCTCCAAACTCAACTCAAGCCTCTAGTGTAGCTTTACCCTTCGAATTTACCACCAAACTGCTCGAATCTAGTCACAAATTACTTGAATGCATCAACAAATGCTAATTGAATCAATTTGAATGCTTGAAAATGAATTTTCCAAAGTTTTACTCAAAAATTCTCAAAACTCCCCGGGCCCATGTGGTCAAAACCCGAGGTTCGAACCAAAACCCGGTTACCCATTCCCCCACGAGTTCATATCGATGATTTGTTTTGAAATCAACTCCCCAATTTGAAGAAAACCTAGGTTCTACCCAAAATCCCCATTTTCACCCATGGAAATCCTTGATTTTAAGATGAAAACATGTTTAATGATGTTGAAGATTGAAGGAATTAAGTAAAAATTGACTTACAAATGATTTGGGGAAGAAAGTTTTCTTGGAAAATCGCCTATGGAGTGTTTGAGTTTGAAAGAATAAAGAAATAGGTTGAAAATTCATCTAAGTATGGAAAATGCAAGCCTCAGATGTGGAAAATGCGAACATGGGTTTGCAATTGTCTGGGAAATGCAAGACTTTTGTACGCATTTGCGAACTTAGGCCAGTTGGGGAAGTTTCGCATTTGCGAACTTCTTGGTCACATTTGCGACCTCTGGCCAACTGGAGCACCTTCGCATTTGCGAAGAAATTCCTCGTATATGCGAGGAGGGTCAGACCTGGGCTAACTTCGCAATTGCGAGAAGCCTTCACATTTGCGAGTATCACAATTGCGAACCAGGCTTTGCAATTGCGAAGCCTGCAGGTCTGAAGTACCTGATTGAAAATCTGCAACTCCAAAGCTCAAAAATAGAACTCAACACCTATCCAAAATTCACCCGAGCCCTCGGGGATCCAAACCAAACATACACACAACCTTAAAAATATCTTACGGACTTACTCGAGCGATCAAATCGCCAAAATAACATCATTTATATCAAATTAAGCCTCAAAATTCATAATTACTTCCAAAATTTCATAGAACATAAATTTTCCATTTCAAGTCCGAAACACGTCAAATGACGTCCGTTTTCAACCAAGCTTTACACAAAGTGCTTAAATAACATATAAGACTTGTATCGGGCGTCGGAACCAAAATACGAGCCCGATACCATAGTCTTCTGATCAAATTTCCTTTCTATTTTTTTATTAATTTCAGAGAATAATTTCACACAAAAATTCATTTCTCAGGCTTGGAATCTCGAAATTCGATTCCTAGTATACGCCTAAGTTTTATATTTTTTACGGACCCTCCGGGACTGTCAAATCACAGGTCCGAGTCCGGGTCCGTTTATCCAAAATGTTGACCAAAGTCAACTTTAATCATATTAATATTAAAATTCATTAATTTTTAAACAGAATTCATATTTAAGCTTTCCGGCGACGCGCCCGAACTGCACACGCAAATCGAGACGAATAAAAGTGAGGTTTTCAAGGCCTCGAAAGCGTGGAAAAGAGAGAAAACAGGTGATGATCCTTTGGATCGTCACAACTAACAAACTGATATGATATCTGAATTTGAATATAAATGCAATTTGAGTAGTTTGCATTGAGGTTAAGCCAAGTATGGTGTCGAGAAAAAACTACTTGGCAATTTCAAGACAATATATGAAATGTTATATAATAACAGTCAACTAATTTAACATTTAATGATTCAAAGAACAAAAAATTTGTACATATATATAGGCAAAGGTAGATGTAGAATGGTGACAACAGTTTCAATTGAATCCATAACTTTTCACGTTGAGCAAAAATTTATATGTAAAAAATTCTTAAAATTATAAAAATAGTATATATGAAGCCGTAACTCTAAAATATAATGATTCAATGCTAAAACCTTAAAAATTAAATTCATAAAATATAAATCCTAGATCAACCTCTATATATAGAGTATTCCAAATTTAAAATCTGTTGCTAGAGATATCGATAAACTTAAAATGACATCATATTGAAATAAAATTTAACCTGCTAAATATTCATTTAAATTCTTAGATAGCCGACTATTATAAAGTTTTAGAAATTGGAATGTCAAAATAAAAATATTTTTTGAAAGATAATGACATACCAAATAAGAGTTCAAGTTGTATGAAAAAAATCATTCATATTGTGTTAACCTTTGTGCTTTGACATAAATACGAGTTATTATTTCAATTTTTGGTTATTTTTAGGTTCCAATGACACCAATGAGAATGGTGCAAAAATAAAATTATCTCTACGAGATTTGAGAAAATATTAATCTTTTTTCATGTATTGTTTCGTAATTGATATCTAACAATTATCTAGAAGATTAAATTTTAAGGTTATTTACATATCATTCAAATAACTTGGATATTTAATATGGTTAATATCAAATATTAAAATGGAGTTATACTAGAAAAAAAATACTGGCTAAAATTTTTAAAATATTTTAAGATAGCCCACTAAAATGAGTTCTGAATTAAGGATAATATTTTCACTTACATTATTATAAATTAAATTATTATTTAAAAATAATATTAGAATATTTTAGAAACTGAAATTTTAAAATAGAAATAATTTTTGAAAGATATCAACACATAAAATAAGAGTTCATGTAGTAGTAAAAGAGTCAAGTCGTATCCAAAGAGTCCTTCATAGTCTCAACCTTTGATTGTTTTGTCATAAATATGAGTTATTATTTTGCTTCCCGACTAATTTTAGGATCCAATGACACAAGCGAGAATGATATCCAAAAAGAAAAATGAAATTATATCTAGGAAATTTGAGAAATGATTAATCTTTTTTCATTTAGTGTTTCTTAATAAATATCCAATGACTATCTATATTTAATAGAAAAAGTTTAAGTTTTAAAATTATTAACATATAATTCAAATAACTCAAATATATTACATGGTTAGTGTCCGCGGGAGATAATACTAGTTAACTAATTAAGATGCGAAGGATGTGGTAAATAAACAATTTGTTATTTGTAAGGAATGCTTTACCTTTTCGATAGACCTAATTAGAAATAAATTATGATTAGTTGCTTCAACGAATTTCAAATACCAAATGATTAAACTGAAAATTACAGGAAGCACGCAAACAAGGTTATGAAATACCACGTTAAAGCAACTAACAAAGAAACTAGTAAAAGGAAATATGGCCGTCTCAACAAGATTGGGGCCTTAACCTAAATTTTAGAGAGACCTAAGTACATAGGTGTATCTAGTATAAAAGCTATGGCTTCATACCCCGTATTTTTGCACAAAATTTTTTTAAATATGTACAAATAATAAATTTTGAACCCATTAAATAAGATGAGATGTAGTAGAATCGAGAATCTAAACCCATAAAGTTTAAATCATAGATCCGCTTCTGCCTAAGTAAGAATATCAACGATAAATTTTTAATGAAAACATATAAAATAAAGGTAGAATAATTGTTCCACCAAAAAATGAATTTTTAGTCAAATTTGGAAAATAGAAGAATCGGGTTACTGATAATTGAAAAATAAATAGAAAAAAGAATTTTCAAGTATTCAGATATGAAAGCTTGTAAATCAAAGTATATTTCAATGATGTTTTTTTTGTCTCCTTAAATTTGATCAGATATCTCCCTTTTATAGACATCTTGGAGATATACGTTTTGCCCAAATCATAATGAGGCAATGAGGCTATTATGAGTAATTAATGATATTGAATGCTACATTACATAATCATTACGTTCAATACAAATTCTCTAACATATTCTACATTTAATGCCTATTAAATGCCCTATCAACACCCATTTCTATCATCAGATTCATTCCTTTTGATTCTCGGATATAAATGACTTAGACAGGTACGGGCGCTGAGTTATTTGAATAACTGCTCGTGCCTCTTCCTCTGTCATTTGCTCGTATCTGTTGCAACTTGTGCCTCTTGGCTAGTTGTAATTCTTTGACCATTTGACCAGTCTACGTGTCTTGACACTCCTTTTTGATCCCGTATCTCTTTTTTACCACACCAGTCTACGATTTTTTGACCAATTATAACCTTTTGCTTATTCCACGTGTCATGTCTTATCCTCATTCATTTATGTATATATTTTTCCCCAATACAGATAGTCCTCCCACTTTCCATTTATTCATCTGTTTGAATACTTGGGAAGTGGATTTCATAAAAGGAGAATTTTTGTCACTATTAATACTCTGATAAAGTTGATGCTTCAATTGTCACTTCCTTTTAATGCACTAGACACGTGTTGCTTCCTCATTGGTTGTACTGTCTCACAACACTTTTTAGACTCTCTTTTTGGCTTCACTTTTCACGAAGTATCAGTTACCATTATTACGGTTTCTTCATCATCGTACTTTTTCCAATAGTATAAATATAGCTTTTCTTTTTGTCTTGTTTCTCATAAATTAAACCGAACATTTCCGCCTTACAAATTTTCTTCATTATTCTCTCCTTTAATTCAACTTTTGCATTCATGGCTTCGTCAAATCCTAACCCTAGAAAAACTCCCATTCTAGATAATTTTCCTAATGCTTCTATAAGACATAGAAGAGGAGGCAGATTACGCAATTTAAGTTCCACTAATGGTAGCACTTCAACGCCTCCTCCTGGTTCTGGTCCTTCTTATGGAACCAGGGGTTCGCATTCTCAAAGGGGTTCCTCTCGAAGTAAGGATTCTTTTGAGCCACTGCGTGAAATCTTGGTGGAAGAAATTATTCCCACAGAATTTTCTTTTCACCATGCTAAAGAATCCCTAAAAACTCAAGTTGTTTCACTAGATCGTGCCGATCCTTATCCCACTCTAATCACAAGTGCTTTGGCACCCATAGTTAGGAAGGAGTGTCATTGGGCTGAAGATTTTCCAATTATTATTCCTAACCCAAATCAAAGAATCACCTCTTATATTATAGGTTATTCCTTTGTTTATACCTACCCATTTACTTTAGGGTTCAAACCAGCCATCGACCCGGTCATTCTAGACTTTT
>MU788990.1:23046-45968 GCA_026770625.1 Nicotiana glauca
CAAGTGGCGACTCTGAATCTTAATAATAAATCCCGTTTCGATTGTCCTTTAATTGGAAAAACTCCTTCCACCACGCCCTTCGCGGGGCGCGGTAGCGCCAAAAGGAGGTGTGACACTCGTCACCATGCCTATACACCGTACTCAACATTTAGCAATTAGCAAATTAATATTCTAATCTGATTCCCTCAAGCCAAAGTTAGATCAAACACTTACCTCAAATGCTCCAAAAATCCACTCAAGCCTCTATTATAGCTTTACCCCTCGAATTCACCATAAAACCGCTCAAACTAGTCACAAATTACTTGAATATATCAACAAATGCTAATTGAATCAACTTGAATGCATGAAAATGAATTTTCCAAAGTTTTACTCAAAAATTCCCAAAATGCCCCGAGCCCACGTGGTCAAAACCCGAGGTTCGAACCAAAACCTGGTTACCCATTCTCCCACGAGTACATATCTATGATTCGTTTTGAAATCAGACCTCAAATTGAGGTCCAAATCCCCAATTTTAAGAAAACCTAGGTTCTACCCAAAATCCTCATTTTCACCCATGAAAAACCTTGATTTTAAGATGAAAACATGATAAATGATGTTAAAGATTTAAGATTTTAAGTGAAAATCAACTTAAAAATGGATTGGAGGAGGAAGGGTTCTTGAAAAATTGCCAATGAGTGTTTGAGTTTGAGAGATATGAAAAATAAAGCTTAAAAATCGTCGAAGTATGAAAATTGCAGGTTGCAGATATGAGAATTGCGAACCCACTAGACTTGGGAAATGCGTGAAAAGAGTTCGCATTTGCGAACCCTGCCCAGATGCCCAGTCTTCGCATTTGCGATGTCCGCATTTGCGGAAAATCCTTCGCTTTTGCGATCCCAGGCGGACCTGGTTAACTTCGCATTTGCGAAGCAGACTTCGCATTTGCGATACTCGCAAATGCGAAGCCTGCAGGTCTGAAGCACCTGTTGCAAATCTGCAACCCAAAGTTGAAGAAAAACAACTCGACACCTATCCAAAACTCACCCAAACCCTCGGGGCTCCCGAGCCCTCGGAGCTCCAAACCAAACATGCACACAATCTCAAAAACATCCCACAGACTTACTCGCACGATCAAATCGCCAAAACAACATCATATACATAGAATCAAGCCTCAAAACACATGATTTTCTTCTAAGTTTCATAAAATTTCAAATTTGGAACTTATATTCCGAAACACGTCATACGACGTCCGTTTTCAACCAAACTTTACAGATAGCGCTTAACACATATTTAAGACTTGTACCGGGCGCCGAAATCAAAATACGAGCCCGATACCATGACTTTTTGATCAAATTTCATTTTCACTTTCCTTAAACATTTTCAGAAAACAATTTCATGGAAAAATTCATTCCTCGGGCCTGGGACCTCGAAATTCGATTCCGGACATACGCCCAAGTCCCATGTTTTTCTACGGACCCTCCGGGACTGTCAAATCACGGGTCCGGATCCGTTTACCAAAAATGTTAGCCGAAGTCAACTTTAACCATATTAATATCAAAATTTATCATTTTCACACAGATTTCATATTTAAGCCTTCTGGCTACATGCCCGAACAGCGCATGCAAATCGAGGCAACTAAAAGTGAGGTTTTTAAGGCCTCGAAAGCACGAAACGAATGAGGAAATAGGTAATGACCCTTTGGGTCGTCACATCCTCCACCTATAAAACAATCGTTCATCCTCGAACGGACAAAAGAAAGAAGTAACTAAGTCAGCAAATAGATGAGGATAACGACTCCGTATATCAGACTCGGACTCCCAGGTCGATCCCTCAGGAGGCTGACCTCTCCACTGGACACGCACTGAAGGAAAACTCTTCGACCTCAACTGTCGAACCTGCCGATCTAGGATAGCTACCCGCTCCTCCATGTAAGATAGATCCTTGTCCAACTGGACAGTACTGAAATCTAACACGTGGGCTGGATCGCTGTGATGACTTTGAAGCATGGACACATGAAACACTAGATGCACGGCTGACAAGCTAGGTGGCAAGGCAAGTCTATAAGCCACCTCTCCCACATGATCTAGAATCTCAAATGGGCCAATAAACCTAGGGCTAAGCTTGACCTTCTTCTCGAATCTCATTATGCCCTTCATAGGCGATACACGGAGCAATACTCACTCACCAACCATGAAAACTACATCTCGAACCTTGCGATCCGCATAACTCTTTTGCCGCGACTGAGCCGAACGAAGTCTGCCCTAAATGATCTTGACCTTATCCAAGGCCTCCTGAACTAAATCTGTACCCAATGACCGAGCCTCTCCCAGCTCAAACCATTCTACTGGAGACTGACATCGCCTACCATACAACGCCTCATATGGAGCCATCTGAATGCTGGACTGGTAGCTGTTGTTGTAGGCGAACTTTGCTAAAGGCAAAAACTGGTCCCACGAGCCTCTAAAATCAATGACGTAAGCTCGGAGCATATCCTCCAATATCTAAATAGTCCTCTCGGACTGGCTGTCCGTCTGAGGATGGAATGTTGTGCTCAACTGAACCTGGGTACCTAACTCCTGCTGAACTGCTCTCCAGAAACGCGAGGTAAACTGCGTACCCTAGTCCAAAATGATAGATGTCGGCACTCCATGAAGGCGAACAATCTCTCGGATGTAGATCTGAGCTAACCTCTCCGATGAATAGGTGGCTGCAACAGGAATAAAATGCACTAACTTGGTCAGCCTATCAACAATGACCCAAATAGCATCAAACTTCTTCCGAGTCATCAGAAGTCCAGTAACGAAATCCATGGTAATCCTCTCTCACTTCCACTCGGGAAGCTCAATCCTCTGAAACAACCCACCAGGTCTCTGATGCTCATACTTGACCTGCTGACAGTTCAAATACCGAGCCACATATGCAACAATATCTTTCTTCATCCTACGCCACCAATAATGTTGCCGCAAGTCCTGATACATCTTCGCGATGCTCGGGTGAATAGAATACCGTGAACTATGGGCCTCCTCTAAGATCAACTCTCGAATCCTATCGACATTGGGCACACAAACTCGCCCCTGTAATCTCAAAACACCATCATCATCTAAAGTCAGCTTCATGGCACCTCCACGATGCACCGTATCTCTCAGGATACAGAAATGAGGATCATCAAACTGCCAATCACGAATACGCTCCAATAATGGAGAACGAGCGACCGTGCAAGCTAACAATCTGCTAGGCTCAGAAATGTCCAACCTCACAAACCAATTGGCCAAAGCCTGAATATCCAAATCAAGCGGTCTCTAGCTGACCGAAACATAAGCAAGACTACCCATGCTGGCGGACTTCCTACTCAATGCATCGGCTACCACATTGGCTCTCCCTAGGTGGTACAAAATAGTAACATCATAATCCTTCAATAGCTCCAACCACCTCCGCTGCCTCAAATTCAACTCCTTATGCTTGAACGAAGACTGCAAACTCTTGTGATCAGTGTACACCTCACACGTCACACCATATAAATAGTGCCTTCAAATCTTCAAAGCATGAACAATGGCTAGCAACTCTAGATCATGAGCCGAATAATTCTTCTCGTGGATCTTCAATTGCCTCGAAGCATAGGCTATGACTCTGCCATCCTGCATCAATACTGCACCAAGCCCAATACGGGAAGCATCACAATAAACGATATAAGGCCCTGAGCCTGCGGGTAAAACCAATATTGGTGCCGTAGTATTTATAATTCACTTTAACATTTGAGCCATCACTACAAGAATCATTTCATATCATATACCTTCTCAATCCGTAACATAACTTGAGTCATTGCTCCACGGAGTTTAGTATTCATAATCTCTGTCTCATGCTCGTTACAATATATAGAAATCATCAAATAAGCATGGAAGAGTCACAACAATTCAGGATAATCTCAATGTAAGGAAATACGGTCATGCTAGACCCCAGTGTATAGATACTCGTCACCATGCCTATACACCGTACTCGACAAATAGCAATTAACAAATAAGACTCTACTCCTATTCCCTCAAGCCAAAGTTAGACCAAACACTTAGCTCGAATGCTCCAAACTCAACTCAAGCCTCTAGTGTAGCTTTGCCCCTCGAATTCACCACCAAACAGCCCGAATCTAGTCACAAATTACTTGAATGCATCAACAAATGCTAATTGAATCAATTTGAATGCTTGAAAATGAATTTCCCAAAGTTTTACTCAAAAATTCTCAAAACGCCCCGGGCCCATGTGGTCAAAGCCCGAGGTTCGAACCAAAACCCGGTTACCCATTCCCCCACGATTTCATATCGATGATTTGTTTTGAAATCAACTCCCCAATTTGAAGAAAACCTAGGTTCTACCCAAAATCCCCATTTTCACCCTTGGAAATCCTTGATTTTAAGATGAAAACATGTTTAATGATGTTGAAGATTGAAGGAATTAAGTAAAAATTGACTTATAAATGATTTGGGGAAGAAAGTTTTCTTGAAAAATCGCCTATGGAGTGTTTGAGTTTGAAAGAATAAAGAAACAGGTTGAAAATTCATCTAAGTATGGAAAATGCAAGCCTCAGATGTGGAAAATGCGAACATGGGTTCGCAATTGTCTGGGAAATGCGAGACTTTTGTACGCATTTGCGAACTTAGGCCAGTTGGGGAAGCTTCGCATTTGCGAACTTCTTGGTCACATTTGCGACCTCTGGCCAACTGGAGCACCTTCGCATTTGCGAAGAAATTCCTCGTATATGCGAGGAGGGTCAGACCTGGGCTAATTTTGCAATTGCAAGAAGCCTTCACATTTGCGAGTATCACAATTGCGAACCAGGCTTTGCAATTGCGAAGCCTGCAGGTCTGAAGCACCTGATTGAAAATCTGCAACTCCAAAGCTCAAAAATACAATTCAACACCTATCCAAAATTCACCCGAGCCCTCGGGGCTCCAAACGAAACACACACACAACCTCAAAAACATCTTACGGACTTACTCGAGCGATCAAATCGCCAAAATAACATCATTTACATCAAATTAAGCCTCAAAATTCATAATTACTTCCAAAATTTCATAGAACATAAATTTTCCATTTCAAGTCTGAAACACGTCAAATGACGTCCGTTTTCAACCAAGCTTTACACAAAGTGCTTAAATAACATATAAGACTTGTACCGAGCGTCGGAACCAAAATACGAGCCCGATACCATAGTCTTCTGATCAAATTTCCTTTCTATTTTTTTAATTAATTTCAGAGAATAATTTCACACAAAAATTCATTTCTCAGGCTTGGGATCTCGGAATTCGATTCCGGGCATACGCCCAAGTTTCATATTTTTTACGGACCCTCCGGGACCGTCAAATCACAGCTCCGGGTCCGGATCCGTTTATCCAAAATGTTGACCAAAGTCAACTTTAATCATATTAATATCAAAATTCATTAATTTTTACACAGAATTCATATTTAAGCTTTCCGGTGATGCGCTCGAACTGCATACGCAAATCGCGACGAATAAAAGTGAGGTTTTCAAGGCCTCGAAAGCGTGGAAAAGAGAGAAAATATGTGATGACCCTTTGGATCATCACAACTAACAAACTGATATGATATCTGAATTTGAATATAAATGCAATTTGAATAGTTTGCATTGAGGTTAATCCAAGTATGGTGTCGAGAAAAAACTACTTGGCAATTTCAAGACAATATATGAAATGTTATATAATAACAGTCAACTAATTTAACATTTAATGATTCAAAGAACAAAAAATTTGTACATATATATAGGCAAAGGTAGATGTAGAGTGTTGACAACAGTTTCAATTGAATCCATAACTTTTCACGTTGAGCAAAAATTTATATGTAAAAAATTATAAAAATTATAAAAATAGTATATATGAAGTCGTAACTCTAAAATATAATGATTCAATGCTAAAACCTTAAAAATTAAATCCATAAAATATAAATCCTAGATCAACCTCTATATATAGAGTATTCCAAATTTAAAATCTGTTGCTAGAGATATCGATAAACTTAAAATAATATCATATTTGAAATAAAATTTAACCTACTAAAGAATCCTTTAAATTCTTAGATAGCCGACTATTATAAAGTTTTAGAAATTGGAACGTCAAAATAGAAATATTTTTTGAAGCTAACGACATACCAAATAAGAGTTCAAGTCGTATGAAAAAAATCATTCATATTGTGTTAACCTTTGTGCTTTGACATAAATACGAGTTATTATTTTAATTTTTGGTTATTTTTAGGTTCCAATAACACCAATGAGAATGGTGCAAAAATAAAATTATCTCTACGAGATTTGAGAAAATATTAATCTTTTTTCATGTATTGTTTCGTAATTGATATCTAACGATTATCTAGAAGATTAAATTTTAAGGTTATTTACAAATCATTCAAATAACTTGGATATTTAATATGGTTAATGTCAAATATCAAAATGGAGTTATACTAGAAAAAAAAATACTGGCTAAAATTTTTAAAATATTTTTAGATAGCCCACTAAAATGAGTTTTGAATTAACGATAATATTTTCACTAACATTATTATAAATTAAATTATTATTTAAAAATAATATTAGAATATTTTAGAAGCTGAAATTTTACAATAGAAATAATTTTTGAAAGATATCAACACATAAAATAAGAGTTCATGTAGTAGTAAAAGAGTCAAGTTGTATCCAAAGAGTCCTTCATAGTCTCAACCTTTGATTGTTTTGTTATAAATATGAGTTATTATTTTGCTTTCCGACTAATTTTAGGATCCAATGACACAAGCGAGAATGATATCCAAAAAGAAAAATGAAATTATATCTAGAAAATTTGAGAAATGATTAATCTTTTTCATTTAGTGTTTCTTAATAAATATCCAATGACTATCTATATTTAATAGAAAAAGTTTAAGTTTTAAAATTATTTACATATAATTCAAATAACTCAAATATATTACATGGTTAGTGTCCGCGGGAGATAATACTAGTTAACTAATTAAGAAGCGAAGGATGTGGTAAATAAACAATTTGTTATTGGTAAGGAATGCTTTACCTTTTCGATAGACCTAATTAGAAATAAATTATGATTAGTTGCTTCAACGAATTTGAAATACCAAATGATTAAACTGAAAATTACAGGAAGCACGCAAACAAGGTTATGAAATACCACGTTAAAGCAACTAACAAAGAAACTAGTAAAAGGAAATATGGCCGTCTCAACAAGATTGGGGCCTTAACCTAAATTTTAGAGAGACCTAAGTACAGAGGTGTATCTAGTATAAAAGCTATGGCTTCATACCCCGTATTTTTGCCCAAAAAATTCTTAAATATGTACAAATAATAAATTTTGAACCCATTAAATAAGATGAGATATGGTAGAATCGAGAATCTAAACCCATAAAGTTTAAATCATAGATCCGCTTCTGCCTAAGTAAGAATATCAACGATAAATTTTTAATGAAAACATATAAAATAAAGGTAGAATAATTGTTCCACCAAAAATGAATTTTTAGTCAAATTTGAAAAATAGAAGAATCGGGTTACTGATAATCGAAAAATAAATAGAGAAAAGAATTTTCAAGTATTCAGATATGAAAGCTTGTAAATCAAAGTATATTTCAATGATATTTTTTTTGTCTCCTTACATTTGATCAGATATCTCCCTTTTAAAGACATCTTGCAGATATACGTTTTGCCCAAATCATAATGAGGCAGTGAGGCTATTATGAGTAATTAATGATATTGAATGCTACTTTACATAATCATTACGTTCAATACAAATTCTCTAACATATTCTATATTTAATGCCTATTAAATGCTGTATCAACACCCATTTCTATCGTCATATTTATTCCTTTTGATTCTCGGATATAAATGACTTAGACAGGTACGGGCGCTGAGTTATTTGAATAACTGCCCGTGCCTCTTCCTCTGTCATTTGCTCGTATCTGTTGCAACTCGTGCCTCATGGCTAGTTGTAATTCTTTGACCATTTGACCAGTCTACGTGTCTTGACACTCCTTTTTGATCCCGTATCTCTTTTTTACCACACCAGTCTACGATTCTTTGACCAATTATAACCTTTTGATGGTTCCACGTGTCATGTTTTATCCTCATTCATTTATGTATATATTTTTCCCCAATACAGATAGTCCCCCCACTTTCCATTTATTCATCTGTTTGAATGCTTGGGAATTGGATTTCATAAAAGGATAATTTTTGTCATTATTAATCTCTGATAAAGTTGATGCTTCAATTGTCACTTCCTTTTAATGCACTAGACACGTGTTGCTTCCTCATTGGTTGTACTGTCTCACAACACTTTTTAGACTCTCTTTTTGGCTTCACTTTTCATAAAGTATCAGTTACCATTATTACGGTTTCTTTATCATCCTACTTTTTCTAATAGTATAAATATAGCTTCTCTTTTTGTCTTGTTCCTCATAAATTAAACCGAACATTTCCGCCTTACAAATTTTCTTCATTATTCTCTCTTTTAATTCAACTTTTGCATTCATGGCTTCGTCAAATCCTAACCCTAGAAAAACACTCATTCTAGATAATTTTCCTAATGCTTCTGAAAGACATAGAAGAGGAGGCAGATTACGCAATTTAAGTTCCACTAATGGTAGCACTTCAACGCCTCTTCCTAGTTCTGGTCCTTCTTATGGAACCAGGGGTTCGCATTCTCAAAGGGGTTCCTCTCGAAGTAAGGATTCTTTTGAGCCACTGCGTGAAACCTTGGTGGAAGAAATTATTCCCACAGAATTTTCTTTTCACCATGATAAAGAATCCCTAAAAACTCAAGTTGTTTCACTAGATCGTGCCGATCCTTATCCCACTCTAATCACAAGTGCTTTGGCACCCATAGTTAGGAAGGAGTGTCATTGGGCTGAAGATTTTCCAATTATTATTCCTAACCCAAATCAAAGAATCACCTCTTATATTATAGGTTATTCCTTTGTTTATACCTACCCATTTACTTTAGGGTTCAAACCAGCCATCGATCCGGTCATTCTAGACTTTTATCGCTTCTTCGACGTTTTCTTAGGTCAAGTTGGACCAATAGTGTGGCGAGTTGTTGCCTGATTGAGGCATCTTTCTAGTAAGGCCAACGTAGCTTTTACTTTCCCCCATTTAATTCACCAATACTCTCGTAGGTTTTTTCGAAACGGAATATTTGGTTTAGCAGCCAGGAGTAAAAGAGTTTTGGTGTCACGACCCGGATTTTTCACCCTCGGAAATCGTGATGGCACCTACTAATAGGATCTAGGCAAGCCAATTATCAAATACAACTTTAGCGAACATCGACAATATTAACAACAATAAAGCATTTAACAATAAAGCGGAAGTCTCAAATATAATTTACTGAAAGAAATGCGGAAGTTTAACAAATCCTCTACCCAAGACTGGTGTCACAATACTCACGGACGTCTAAAGAATCCTAAATACAAGGTTCGAATGAAGCATACAACTGTCTGCTACGGTACAATAATAACAAACTGGATGAAATAGAAAGGACTCCGGGCCTGCGAACGTCAGCAAGGCTACCTTGAATGTCCCTGGACTGGAAGCTCGCTCCCAAAATGTACTGCTACTCAAATGCTGCTCCAACACCTGGATCTGTGCAAAAAGATCCACAGAGTGTAGCATCAGCACAACCGACCCCATGTGCTGGTAAGTACCTGGACTAACCCCGGCGAAGTAGTAATGAGGCTAGACCGGACTACCAAACAAAACCAGTGCAGTTCAAATATATATATACACACACACACACACACACACAATAGAAGAGAAAATAGAAAATCAACAAGTCAAGAGGGAGGGGAGCATGCTGTAGGGGCTGTAGCAGTTTAGAATACAAGGTAAATAAATAAGGAATGAAACAGTATAACTACAAAGTCAATGAGAGTAATAAAGCAAACATGGCACGGAATGTCCCTTCGTGTGTTAATAATCAAACATGACACGGAATGTTCCTTCATGCATTAATAATCAAGGCATGGCACAGAATGTTCCTTCGTGCATTAATAATCAAAACATGGCACGGAATGTTCCTTCGTGCATTAATAATCAAAACATGGCACGGAATGTTCCTTCGTGCATTAATAATCAAAATATGGCACGGGATGTTCCTTCGTGCATTAATAATCAAAACATGGCACGGGATGTTCCTTTGTGCATTAATAATCAAAACATGGCACGGAATGTTCCTTCGTGCATTAATAATCAAAACATGGCACGGAATGTTCCTTCGTGCATTAATAATCAAAACATGGCACGGAATGTTCCTTCGTGCGTTAATAATCAAAATATGGCAAAGAATGTTTCTTCGTGCGTTAATAATCAAAACATGGCACGGAATGTTCCTTCGTGCATTAACAATCAAAACAATCGTGCACGGTATCACCCATCGTGCTTTATCACTCAACCTCACCCAAACAGCAATCACAAACAATGGGGGTGAGGGGATAGACAAAAGTAGTATGTATCCCGGCAAGGGAAAACACAAGTAAACAGTCAAATTCCGGCAAGGGAACAATAGCAATAACTTTCACATCCCGGTGAGGAAGATAATCAAAGTACGTAAAAAACGCCCAGCAAGGGAATAATCACATCTCTTTCTCTTTCTTTCATTTCTCACTCAATAGTTACTTATCATTCGAGCAACCGCTCCAAAGAGTTTACAAGTCATAAACTTCTTTCTCATACTCTTCACATTATATAGAGTTCACCAATTTAACAAGGAAGAGTCACAACAAAACCAGAATAAGCACAATAAGGACTCGCGGTCATGCTAGACGCTAGTGTATAGATACTCGTCACCATGCCTATACACCGTACTCAACATTTAGCAATTAGCAATTAATATTCTAATCCTNTCCCAAAATGCCCCCGAGCCCACGCGGTCAAAACCCGATGTTCGAACCAAAACCCGGTTACCCATTCTCCCACGAGTTCATATCTATGATTCGTTTTGAAATCGGACCTCAAATTGAGGTCCAAATCCCCAATTTTAAGAAAACCTAGGTTCTACCCAAAATCCCCATTTTCACCCTTGAAAAACCTTGATTTTAAGATGAAAACATGATAAATGATGTTAAAGATTGAAGATTTTAAGTGAAAATCAACTTAAAAATGGATTGGAGGAGGAAGGATTCTTGAAAAATTGCCAATGGGTGTTTGAGTTTGAGAGATATGAAAAATAAAGCTTAAAAATCATCTAAGTATGAAAATTGCAGGTTGCAGATATGAGAATTGCGAACCCACTAGACTTGGGAAATGCGTGACAAAAGTTCGCATTTGCGAACCCTACCCAGATGCCCAGTCTTCGCATTTGCGATGTCCGCATTTGCGAAAAATCCTTCGCTTTTGCAATCCCAGGCGGACCTGGTTAACTTCGCATTTGCGAAGCAGACTTCGCATTTGCGATACTCGCAAATGCGAAGCCTGCAGGTCTGAAGCACCTGTTGCAAATCTGCAACCCAAAGTTTAAGAAAAACAACTCGACACCTATCCAAAACTCACCCGAACCCTCGGGGCTCCAAACCAAACATGCACGCAACCTCAAAAACATCCTCGGACTTACTCGCACGATCAAATCGCCAAAACAACATCATATACATAGAATCAAACCTCAAAACACATGATTTTCTTTTAAGTTTCCTAAAATTTCAAATTTGGAACTTATAGTCCAAAACACGTCATACGACGTTCGTTTTCAACCAAACTTTACAGATAGAGCTTAACACATATTTAAGACTTGTACCGGGCGTCGAAATAAAAATACGACCCCGATACCATCACTTTTTGATCAAATTTCATTTTCACTTTCCTTAAACATTTTCAGAAAACAATTTCATGGAAAAATTCATTCCTCGGGCCTGGGACCTCAAAATTCGATTCCGGACATACGCCCAAGTCCCATATTTTTCTACGGACCCTCCGGGACCGTCAAATCACGGGTCCGGATCCGTTTACCAAAAATGTTGGCCGAAGTCAACTTTAGCCATATTAATTCAAATTTTATCATTTTTCACACAGAATTCATATTTAAGCCTTCTGGCTACATGCCCGGACTGCGCATGCAAATCGAGGCAACTAAAAATGAGGTTTTTAAGGCCTCGAAAGCACGAAACGAATGAGGAAACAGGTGATGACCCTTTGGGTCGTCACATCCTCCACCTCTAAAACAACCGTTCGTCCTCGAACGGACAAAAGAAAGAAGTAACTGAGACAGGAAATAGATGAGGATAACAACTCTGTATATCAGACTCGGACTCCCAGGTCGATCCCTCAGGAGGCTGACCTCTCCACTGGACACGCACTGAAGGAAAACTCTTCGACCTCAACTATCGAACCTGCCGATCTAGGATAGCTACCCGCTCCTACTTGTAAGATAGATCCTTGTCCAACTGGATAGTGCTGAAATCTAACACGTGGGCTGGATCGTTGTGATGCCTCTGAAGAATGGACACATGAAACACTGGATGCACGGCTGACAAGCTAGGTGGCAAGGCAAGTCTATAAGCCACCTCTCCCACATGATCTAGAATCTCAAATGGGCCAATAAACCTAGGGCTAAGCTTGACCTTGTTCTCGAATCTCATCACGCCCTTCATAGGCGATACATGGAGCAATACTCACTCACCAACCATGAAAGCTACATCTCGAACCTTGTGATCTGCATAACTCTTTTGCCGCAACTGAGCCGAATGAAGTCTTCCCTGAATGATCTTGACCTTATCCAAGGCCTCCTGAACTAAATCTGTACCCAATGACCGAGCCTCTCCCAGCTCAAACCATTCGACTGGAGACCGACATCGTCTACCATACAACGCCTCATAGGGAGCCATCTGAATGCTGGACTGGTAGCTGTTGTTGTAGGCGAACTTTGCTAAAGGAAAAAACTGGTCCCACGAGCCTCTAAAATCAATGACGTAAGCTCGGAGCATATCCTCCAATATCTAAATAGTCCTCTCGGACTGGCCGTCCATCTGAGGATGAAATGTTGTGCTCAACTGAACCTGGGTACCTAACTTCTGCTGAACTGCTCTCCAGAAACGCGAGGTAAAATGTGTACCCCAGTCCAAAATGATAGATGTCGGCACTCCATGAAGGCGAACAATCTCTCGGATGTAGATCTGAGCTAACCTCTCCGATGAATAGGTGGCTGCAACAGGAATAAAATGCACTGACTTGGTCAGCCTATCAACAATGACCCACGTAGCATCAAACTTCTTCCGAGTCATCGGAAGTCCAGTAACAAAATCCTTGGTAATCCTCTCTCACTTCCACTCGGGAAGCTCAATCCTCTGAAACAACCCACCAGGTCTCTGATGCTCATACTTGACCTTCTGACAGTTCAAACACCGAGCCACATATGCAACAATATCTTTCTTCATCATACACCACCAATAATGCTGCCGCAAGTCCTGATACATCTTCGCGACGCCCGGGTGAATAGAATACCGTGAACTATGGGCCTCCTCTAAGATCAACTCTCGAATCCTATCGACATTGGGCACACAAACTTGCCCCTGCAATCTCAAAACACCATCATCATCTAAAGTCACCTCCATGGCACCTCCACGCTGCACCGTATCTCTCAGGACACAGAAATGAGGATCATCAAACTGCCAATCACGAATACGCTTCAATAATGGAGAACGAGCGACCGTGCAAGCTAACACTCTGCTAGGCTCAGAAATGTCCAACCTCACAAACCAATTGGCCAAAGCCTGAATATCCAAATCAATCGGTCTCTAGCTGACCGGAACATAAGTAAGACTACCCATGCTGGCGGACTTCCTACTCAATGCATCCGCCACCACATTGACTCTCCCTAGGTGATACAAAATAGTAACATCATAATCCTTCAATAGCTCCAACCACCTCCGCTGCCTCAAGTTGAACTCCTTATGCTTGAACGAAGATTGCAAACTCTTGTGATCAGTGTACACCTCACACGTCACACCATATAAATAGTGCCTTCAAATCTTCAAAGCATTAACAATGGCTAGCAACTCTAGATCATGAACCGGATAATTCTTCTCGTGGATCTTCAATTGCCTCGAAGCATAGGCTATGACTCTGTCGTCCTGCATCAATACTGTACCAAGCCCAATACAGGAAGCATCACAATAAACGATATAAGGCCCTGAGCCTGCGTGTAAAACCAATATTGGTGTCGTAGTCAGAGCTGTCTTAAGCTTCTGAAAGCTCTCCTCACACTCATCTGACCACCTGAACTAGGCACCCTTCCGGGTCAACCTGTTCATCGGGGCTGCTATCGATGAAAACCCCTCCACGAACTGACGATAATAACCTGCTAACCCCCTAGAAACTCGGAATCTCAGTCATTGATGTTGGTCGAGGCTAGTTCTTGACTGCCTCAATCTTCTTTAGGTCCACCTGAATGCCCTCTGCTGATACAACATGACCTAGAAATACAACTGCACTCAACCAAAACTCGTACTTCGAGAACTTAGCATACAACTGACTATCCTTCAAAGTCTGAAGAACCACTCTATGGTGCTGCTCGTGCTCCTCCTGGCTGCGGGAGTACACCAGTCTATCATCAATAAAGACTATCACGAACAAGTCTAGATAAGGCCTGAACACTCGGTTCATCCACTCCATAAATGCTGTTGGGGAATTGGTCAACCTGAATGACATGACCAAAAACTCATAACGCCCATACCGAGTGCAAAATGCTATCTTAGGGACATCAGACGCCCTAATCCTCAACTGATGGTAGCCAGATCTCAATTCTACCTTTGAAAACACCTTTCCGCCCTGAAGTTGGTCGAACAATCATCAATCCTCGGCAGTGGATACTTTTTTTAATCGTCACTTGTTCAATTGCCGGTAATAAATGCACATCCTCATCGATCCATCCTTTTTCTTCACAAATAACATTGGCGCACCCCAAGGAGAAACACTAGGCCTGATAAAACCCTTCTCTAGAAAATCTTGCAACTAGTCCTTTAACTCCTTCAACTCTGGCGGGGTCATGCGATACGGCAGAATAGAAATGGGTTGCGTGCTTGGGGCCAGATCAATATAGAAATCAATATCCCTGTCGGGCGGCATACCCGGCAGATCTGAAAGAAAAACCTCGGGGAACTCCCGAACAATAGGAATAGAGTCAATAGAAGGAACCTCTGCGCTGGAATTGCAAACATACGCCAGATAAGCTAAACACCCCTTCTCGACCATGCGTCGAGCCTTTACATATGAAATAACACTACGGGTGGAATGTCCTGGGGTCCTTTTCCACTCCAATCGGGGCAAGTCTGGCAAAGCCAAGGTCACAGTCTTGGTGTGACAATCCAAGATAGTATGATACGGGGACAACCAATCCATCCCTAATATAACGTCGAAATCCACCATGTCTAAGAGTAATAAATCAACACGGGTCTCAAGACCCTCAAACACTACCACACTGGAATGATGAACTAGGTCGACCACTATGGAATCACCCACCGGTGTAGATACATAAATAGGGATACCCAAGGTATCACTAGGCATAGCCAGGTAAGGTGCTAAATAAGACAACACATATGAATACGTAGACCTAGGGTAAAATAGCACTGAAGTATCTCTAATAAAATCAGAATGGTACCTGTAATATCTGCACCTGAAGACTCAGCCTCTAGCCTACCTCTGGCAACCTGAACTCCACCTCTAATACCTCTACCTCTACCTCTAACACCTCTGCCACCGCCTCTAGCTGGCTGGGCAGGCTGTGGAACCTCCGGTGCCTGAATCGTAGCATGAGAACTCTGATGTTGGAAGCTGCCATAAACTTGAGGGCAATACCTAAAAATGTGCCTCGGATCACCACAAGCATGGCAAGACCTCGTCTGCTGTGGCTGAGCACCCCTCAACCTCGGGCAAACCCTCCTGTTGTGACCACACTCATAACACCTACACGAATGCTGCAGCTGAGGGAACTGAGGCTGACCCTATCGACCTGAATGACCACCTGAAGTACTACGAGTGACCTGGAGAGCTGACTGAAAAGGCATGGGAGGATGGCCTCTACCATAAGAACCTCTACCTCCTGACGAGGTACCACTAAATCTGCCTGCGTGACGGGGCCTCTTATATGACCTATGACCGCCTCGCTGTGGTAGGACCACCTCAACTCTACGACCCACATTGGCCTCCTTCTGAAAAGTAATCTCACTCCCGGCCTAAGCCACTGTACCCAATCGATCTGTCACCACTAGCTGAACTCCTGGAAGCAAACCCGCTCGAATGACATTTTTCGTGAAGCCTACCAATCAGACTAGAGCGTCATGAAGAACTGAGATAGCAATGAACCTCTTTGGGACCTGAGCTGGGCCCACCGGGATTGTTGGGGCTGGCACCTCCTCCTCCAAATCAACGTGAGGCTCCGCCACTGGAGCTGCTGCTGGGGGCTTGGACTGTTGCGCAGTAGAAAAGGAAGCACGTGTTCTTGCCATCTGCGAAGGAACAGAATAGAAATTCAATTGGTACTTGAGAAATAGACTCGCACGACAAGAAAGAACAAATGTGAAACTTTCCTAATTCTGTGACCTCTAGGGGATAAATTACAGACATCTCCGTACCGATCCCTCAGACTCTACTGAGTTTGTTCGTGAGTTGTGAGACCTATGTAACCTAGTGCTCTGATACCAACTTGTCACGACCCAGATTTCCCACCCTCGGGAGTCGTGATGGCGCCTACTAATGGGAGCTAGGCAAGCCAATTATCAAATAAAAAGATGCACAGAGTGTAGCATCAGCATAACCGACCCCATGTGCTGGTAAGTGTCTGGCCTAACCATGGGAAAGTAGTGACGAGGCTAGACCGGACCACCAAACAAAACCTGTGCAGTTCAAATATATATACACACGCAATAGAAGAGAAAACAGAAACTTAACAAGTCAAGAGGGAGGGGAGCATGCTGTAGGGGCTATAGCAGTTTAGAATACAAGGTAAATAAATAAGGAATGAAACGGTACAACTACAAAGTCAACGAGAGTAATAAAGCAAACATGGCACGGAATTTCCCTTCGTGCATTAATAATCAATGCATGGCACGGAATGTTCCTTCGTGTATTAATAATCAAGGCATGGCACAGAATCTTCCTTCATGCATTAATAATCAAAACATGGCACGGAATATTCCATCGTGCATTAATAATCAAAACATGACACGGAATGTTCCTTCATGAATTAATAGTCAAAACATGGCACGGTATGTTCAGTCGTGTTTAATAATCAAAACATGGAACGGAATGTTCTTTCGTGCATTAATAATTAAAACATGGCACGGAATGTTCTTTCGTGCGTTAATAATCAAAACATGGCACAAAATGTTCTTTCATGTGTTAATAATCAAAACATGGCACGGAATGTTCCTTCGTGCATTAATAATCAAAATAGGGCACGGAATGTTCCTTCGTGCAATAATAATCAAAACGTGGCACGAAATGTTCCTTCTTGCATTAATAATCAAAACAATCGTGTACGACATCACCCATCATGCTTTATCACTCAACTTCACCCAAACAACAATCACAAACAATGGGGGCGAGGGGATAGACAAAAGTAGTATATATCCCGGCAAGAGAAAACACAAGTAAACAGTCAAATCCCGGCAACGGAACAATAGCAATAACTTTCACATCCCGGCGATGGAGATAATCAAAGTACGTAAAAAAGCCCAGCAAGGGAATAATCACATCTCTTTCTCTTTCTTTCATTTCTCACTCAATAGTTACTTATCATTCGAGAAATCGCTCCAAAGAGTTTATAAGTCATAAGTTTCTTTCTCATACTCTTCACATTATATAGAGTTCACCAATTTAACAAGAAAGAGTCACAACAAAACCAGAATAAGCACAATAAGGACTCACGGTCATGCTAGACGCCGGTGTATAGATACTCATCACCATGCCTATACACCGTACTTAACATTTAGCAATTAGCAATTAATATTCTAATTCTATTCCCTCAACCCAAAGATAGATCAAACACTTACCTCAAATGCTCCAAAAATCCACTCAAGCCTCTAGTATCGCTTTACCCCTCGAATTCACTACAAAACCGCTCGAATCTAGTCACAAATTACTTGAATGTATCAATAAATTCTAATTGAATCAACTTGAATGCAAGAAAATGAATTTTCCAAAGTTTTACTCAAAAATTCCCAAAACACCCTCGGACCCACGTGGTCAAAACCCGAGGTTCGAACCAAAACCCGGTTACCCATTCCCCCACGAGTTCATATCTATGATTCATTTTGAAATCGGACCTCAAATTGAGGTCCAAATCCCCAATTTTAAGAAAACCTAGGTTCTACCCAAAATCCCCATTTTCACCCATGAAAAACCTTGATTTTAAGATGAAAACATGATAAATGATGTTAAAGATTGAAGAAATTAAGTGAAAATCAACTTACAAATGGATTGGAGGAGGAAGGGTTCTTGACAAAATCGCCAATGGGTGTTTGGGTTTGAGAGATATGAAAAATGAGGATTAAAAATCGTCTAAGTATGATAATTGCAGGTTGCAGATACGGGAATTGTGAACCCACTAGACTTGGGAAATGCGAGAAAAGAGTTTGCATTTGCGAACCCTGCCCAGATGCTCAGTCTTCGCATTTGCTGAATTTTGTTCGCATTTGCGATGTCCGCATTTGCGGAAAATCCTTCGCTTTTGTGATCCCAGGCGGACCTGGCTAACTTCGCATTTGCGAAGCAGACTTCGTATTTGTGATACTCGCAAATGCGAATCCTGCAGGTCTGAAGCACCTATTGCAAATTTGCAGCCCAAAGTTTAAGAAAAACAACTCGACACCTATCCAAAACTCACCCGAGCCCTCGGGGCTCCAAACCAAACATGCACACAACTTAAAAAACATCCTACAGACTTACTCGCACGATCAAATTGCCAAAACAACATCATATACATAGAATCAAGCCTCAAAACACATGATTTTTTTCTAAGTTTCATAAACTTTCAAATTTGGAACTTATAAACCGAAACACGTCATACGACATCCGTTTTCAACCAAACTTTACAGATAGCACTTAACACATATTTAAGACTTGTACCGGGCATCAGAACCAAAATACGAGCCCGATACCATCACTTTTTGATCAAATTTTATTTTCATTTTCCTTAAACATATTCAGAAAACAATTTCATGGAAAAATTCATTCCTCGGGCCTGGGACCTCGGAATTTGATTCCGGGCATACGCCCAAGTCCCATATTTTTCTACGGACTCTCCGGGACCGTCAAATCACGGGTCTGGGTCCGTTTACCAAAAATATTAACTGAAGTCAACTTTAACCATATTACTATCAAAATTTATCATTTTTCATACAGAATTCATATTTAAGCCTTTCGACTACACACCCGTACTGTGCATGCAAATCGAGGCAAATAAAAGTGAGGTTTTCAAGGCCTCAGAAGCACGGAACAAATAAGGAAACAGGTGATGACCCTTTGGGTCGTCATACTTGGTGAATCCTGAAGATGATAAAGACCGGGGCTGGTATGCTCGGTATGTTGCTGCCCCCACTGTGGGTTTAGTCGGTGAAAGAAACATCCGCTTCCTAGAGAACTGGAATTTTGCACGTAAGTATTAAATATCCCTATGCCTTTTTATTCTCTACCTTACCTGTTTTTTACTATTGTGTTTCTTTTTCAGCAACCATGGGTATGGTTGAACCTGTATCCAATATCCGTGGTTGGGTAGAAAAACTTTTGAAGGCTGCACCAATGGAAGGTAGGACGTGGAAAATTCTTTGCAGTCGCTACGGTTGGAACCCAAAGACTCATGGTAAGAGTTTGTGTTTTTGTTTTTTTTTTACCTTAAGTATTTCTATTGTCTTGGCTTTTTAACCTTCTTTTTCTTAGGTTTTGCCACTTGAGGAGTTACTCTTGAAGGTGTCTTGGCATCTCGTGGCCAAGACATATTCCTAGGATCACATCAAGATATTTCAGCTCCCAAGAGATCTGAGAAAAGAAAATCAATCTTTGAAGATGATTCTGAAGGAGAGGGTGAGGGCTCCTTGGTAACTAGACCACGAGCCAGGAGACGAATTGTTTCTGATGATGAGATCAATATTTCTTCTGACCTGCCCCTTTTCGAACCTGTCGTTGTTCCAGTGGTTATTCCTGATGATGACATTTCTCCCCCGTCTGATAATTTTGACTCTGTAAACCAGCTTTTTATCAGTTGTTTTAGTAGTGGTCCTTTAGGTTCGGTTTTGGATGAACTTCCCTTGTCTTCATCTACCGTTCCTGTGATTGTTGCTCTGCTATTCCTTTCTCTACTGTCCCTTCTCCGATAATCACTCATCCCATAATTTATCACACAAAAGTAGGTTCCTCGAGTAAGAGTTCCATTATGAGGAGTGTTACCATTGAAGTTCCTGCTAATAGCAGTCTCTTGAGGAAATCTGTACAAGCCGATACCTGGCTCAAACCTTTGATTGGTCCCACAGAGAAAGCAAAACTTGAGAGTCATAGTAATATGACTCTCTTGAATGACATTGTTCACACCAGTTTGAAGGTACCCCATAATCTCTTCTTGTATCAATATTCTTTTTTCTTTAGGAATTTTTAATCTTATATCTTTCACATGAACATGTCAACCTCATTGGTATCGAGCTTATGAATCGAGTTCCTCTTTTAGAAAAATTGGCTCGTGACCTGGAGAAAACTGCTCACGATGCAGAAGAAGCTGCTCGTGAATCTCAATTGGAGGCCAACAATTGGAAAGGCCAGTATGAAAGTTCGCAGATTGATATGGACATTTTGGAGAAAAGAAAAAGTTCCCTAGAGAAACAAGTCCAAACTCTTACCTCTTAATTTGCAACGGTCAAGGCTACTTCAGATCAGTCTAAGAGAGAAAAATAACTTTTTGCGAAGAAATTATCCATGGTTGCTGATGAAAATAAAGCTCTAAAAGCTTTATTAGCTCATAAGGAAATACATGCAAAAAGGGTGGCACAAGAGTTTGCTCGAGTACAAGAGGATTTGCGAGCCTCTGCAGACAAAGTTCGTGCTTTGGAAAATTCTCACACCTCATTGCAGTCATCTCATGATTCTATTTTGCTTAAGAATGAGGAGCTTAAGAACGAAGTTATGGCCTGGGAGAAGGATTATGAACTTCTCGAGGAATCCTCCAACATTGAAGTGAGTTGGACTTTTCCCAAGAGACACCGTGAGACTGTGGTAGAGGTGAGCCAGGAAGATTTTAACCTTGAATCCGAGTTGGCTAAGGTAAATGAAGCCATTGAGAGAGCACAACAACCACCGGATTTTTCATCTCCTGAAACTAGTCTTCTCAAGTTCCTCTTTTAGAAAAACTGGCTCGTGGCCTGGAGAAAACTGTTCACGATGCAGAAGAAGCTGCTCGTAACTCTCAATTGGAGGCCAACAATTGGAAAGGCCAGTATAAAAGTTCGCAGATGGATATGGACATTTTGGAGAAAAGAAAAAGTTCCCTAGAGAAACAAGTCCAAACTCTTACCTCTGAATTGGCAACGGTCAAGACTGCTTCAGATCAGTCTACGAGAGAAAAAGAACTTTTTGCGAAGAAATTATTCATGGTTGCTGATGAAAATAAAGCTCTAAAAGCTTTATTAGCTCAGAAGGAAATACATGCAAAAGGGGTGGCACAAGAGCTTGCTCGAGTACAAGAGGATTTGCGAGCCTCTGCAGACAAAGTTCGTGCTTTGGAAAATTCTCACACCTCATTGCAGTCATCTCATGATTATATTTTGCTTAAGAATGAGGAGCTTAAGAATGAATTTATGGCCTGGGAGAAGGATTATGAACTTCTCGAGGAGTCCTCCAACATTGAAGTGAGTTGGACTTTTCCCAAGAGCCACTGAGACACTTTAGTAGAGGTGAGCCAGGAAGATTTTAACCTTGAATCTGAGTTGGCTAAGGTAAATGAAGCCATTGAGAGAGAACAACAGCCACCGGATTTTTCATCTCCTGAAACTAGTCTTCTCGAATTCCTGTTTTAGAAAAGCTGGCTCGTGACCTGGAGAAAACTGCTCACGATGCAGAAGAAGCTGCTCATGACTCTCAATTGGAGGCCAATAATTGGAAAGGCCAGTATGAAAGTTCGCAGATTGATATGGACATTTTGGAGAAAAGAAAAAGTTCCCTAGAGAAATAAGTCCAGACTCTTACCTCTGAATTGGCAATGGTCAAGGCTTCTTCAGATCAGTCTAAGAGAGAAAAATAACTTTTTGCGGAGAAATTATCCATGGTTGCTGATAAAAATAAAGCTCTAAAATCTTTATTAGCTCAGAAGGAAATACATGCAAAAGGGGTGGCACAAGAGCTTGCTCGAGTACAAGAGGATTTGCGAGCCTCTGCAGACAAAGTTCGTGCTTTGGAAAATTCTCACACCTCATTACATTCATCTCATGATTCTATTTTGCTTAATAATGAGGAGCTTAAGAACGAAGTTACGGCTTAGGAGAAGGATTATGAACTTCTCGAGGAATCCTCCAACATTGAAGTGAGTTGGACTTTTCCCAAGAGCCACCGTGACACTTTGGTAGAGGTGAGCCAGGAAGATTTTAACCTTGAATCCGAGTTAGCTAAGGTAAATGAAGCCATTGAGAGAGCACAACAGCCACCGGATTTTTCATATCCTGAAACTAGTCTTCTCGTAGTTGAAAACTCTTTGATTGAGGTTCCTTAAAATGAAACTTCTTTAATTGAGACTGCTTTGGTTGAAGCTTCCATAGATGAAGTTCTTGTATCTAAAGTCCTCGTGTCTGTTGTTCCTAAGACTCCTGTGTCTGATGAGATCACTGCTAGTGTTGCACTTTCTTTAAGTTCTTCCGCGCCTATCGTCATTAGTCAAGTTGGGGTTTCGCCCGTGGATGTTGCCAATACCATGACTGAAGATCAACTCTTAGCTGTTGATGAT
>MU788994.1:0-17284 GCA_026770625.1 Nicotiana glauca
TATAGCGCTATATGTGCCTCAGAGATATTATTATGCACTTAGCATGCTTATGACCGATACTCGGTATTTTGTTGTAATGAGCAAATTTGGCTCGATGTGAATTCCCTTATGTGAGATCTATGTGTGGATCGGGTGGCACGCCGCCATGGGTATGTTATCTGGATCGGGTTGCACGCTGCAACAGTGTGATATTGAGTATAGTCTTCTATATTTTATTTTTATGCCTTGCTTCCTGTTTTCTAAGGAAAGCCGTAGTAGTGTGTGGGATTGGTAATTCCTTCCAGAGTTTGTTTTCAGTTTGTACCGCGTTCGAATTGGTAGCCTATTGGCATATTGAGACATCATATGTGACTTTTGATTATGTTTATTGCCTGAGCAGTTCGTAATGGGTGAGACGAGATCATTGAATTCGAGATCAGTGCTATCTGAGTATATGAAGTAAATTAAGGAGCTAAGACCATTGTTTGGTTCAGAATGAGGCGATAGTTCTTGCCAGAAATATAGACCCAATGAATTGTTGATTTGGTGGTGTTATGAGTTTATACAGATCTTATCCGTCGTGTTAGTATTGTAAGAATTTGAACAAGACCTATGTATGTCATGCAGAGCATGGGATGTGTAATGATTTTTTTTCTAGATAGGATCAATGGAAGTTCTTGACTAGTTGAGTACGTAAACGTTCATGGTTCGGAAGGGAGGTGAAGTATTCATGTTACCTTAGGATGATATGGTATATGCGATATGTTGTGAAGGATTGAGAATTGCGTGTGTAAGGTTATGGTTAAGTTTTGAATGGAAATTCATAACATTCTTAGGCAGTACGGGCAGCTTTGGGTGATTAGAGAAATGAGGTCAGATGATTAGGGTGAATGATCTTCAGATGATTAAGGAAATTTTATTTCTAATCATAATGATTTGTAGAGGTTACATGTTCAGAAAAAGGCCAATGCGATTACGTTGATTGCACTTTAATAGTATTGGGGTCAGGTATGATGAAGCGTGTGCTATATGGAGTTGGAGACTGGGAGTTCTCATTTACAGGCTATATTGTGGTTGTGGATCGTGTGCGTCGGTACTGTTTAATGGCTATCAGGATTTGGAGACTCGAGTGGATCTTTACTTGCTGGTATGTTAGATTTTGTATGTGGCGTCAGAATTTAGACTGGCCATCTTAGCGTCGGGCAATTCTGAACTATTGTGCCATGGGCCATGCCGGAAATGCCACGGGTTGAGTGGTGAAGTGAGTTGGATTATGTTCTATCAGGTTTGCATGGTATGTGTTATTTGTTTCACCGTGGGTGTAATAATTTGCTCGGGCTCCAGCCATCAATTGAGCATGGTTGTCGATTTCAAGCATAGTGACTTGAGGTGTTTTATGTGGAGTAGTATTTGGATAAGATCACGCGTTGCAGCAAAGCTATGTGGAAACATGACCTTGTGGGTCAAATTTGTGTGTCATATATCTATGGTATGAGACGGGGTCTCAGCCTTGTGTAGTGGCAGTACTAGTGAATTTGAGGTACAACTCTCTCAATTGAGTCATTTTCATGAATTGAATATGTTCGAACCGTTTCTTATGGGTGCGCGTATTATGCAAGTTGTGGCTTAGGTCTGTATTGGGGTATTATATCACCAGAGTGGTGTGTTGGATTCGAGGTGATCGTTGGGCGCAGTGATGAATATGAACAGAATCGATTTCGGCTTGTTAGGAGGATAATATCGAGGTTCGGCTCAGAAATCTGTTGCGATATTAGTAAAAGAGGAAATGACTTCATAAATGGTTGATCTGAGAAATGGTTAAGTTTTATCGCGTGTTTTATTTATAGTTGGTAGTATATGAAAGTGTTAGAATAAGACTTTAGCTAACAAGAGGTTTCCTATCAGTATTTGGTATTGTGGGCAACTGTTGTGAATAGAGACTATCGTTCCGAGTGTTGGATTGTGGGTTATTACAGCTGGATCGTGTTAATTCTGGGTATGATTTCGGAAAGTGCAATGTGGGTCTACGGTTTATGGTCTAAATGGCTATGAAATTTCAGCTGTATTGTATTATAAGACCTATGTGAGATAGGGTGACGTGAGTTCATCCCCGGATTTATACATGGTAAGGTTATTCTGCAATTGTTGGGCTTTTGGAACAAGTTTGGGCACGTTCAAGGACGAACGTTTGTTTAAGTTGGGGAGAATGTGATGACCCGACCCGTCGTCTCGTGAGTAACTACCCCGTTCTTCCCATTTTCTGCTTCCTTATGTTTCATTATCAGTATTGGGTGCGTTAGAATTTAATTGGAGTGACTTTATTAAGAAATGAGACACTTAGTCTCTTTTATGAAGACTTAAGTTGGAAAAGTCAACTGGATGTTCACTTGTCAGTTAGAGGGCTCGGAATTGAATTCCGATGATTCGGTTAGCTTCGGGGGATGATTTAAGGCTTAGGAGCGCAGTCGGAAGTAATTTTGGAGGTCCGGTGAAGAAGTTAGCCTATTTTGGCGAAGTTAGTATTTTGGCGATTTCCGGTTGATAGGTGAAATTTTGATCTGGGAGTCGGAATGGAATTCCGAGAGTTTCAGTAGCTTCGTTAGGTGATTTTGGACTTGTGTGCAAAATTTCAGTTGATTCGGAGGTGTTTAGGTCGGGTTTTTGATTGAATATGAGTTTTGAAAGTTTTAGTTTAACTTAAGCTTTGAATTGATGAAAATTAATGGTTTTGATGTTGTTTGAGGTGTTTTGTTGATTGGAACAAGTTTGAATAATGTTATGGGATATGTTGGCGTGTTTGATGGAGGTCCCGGGGGGCTTCGGTGTGATTTCGGATGGCTAACGGGAACTTTTGAAGTTGGAAAATTTCATAATCGACGAAGTTGCAAATGAGTGCGCATAAGACCTCACTTTAAACGATCATATATCCAGTTATACAAGGATTTGGGTGATGAACAACCTATCAAATTAAATATCTCTGAGTCTTGTTTCCAAAGCTTCAAACCGTTCGTCATTTGGACATTCCTACACAAAGTTATGATCAAATTACCTAAGGATGGAAAAATGTGAACCTGTGTCAAATCTGCGACCGCAGAACCCGTCGCAGAGTGCACTCTGCGGTCGCATTTTGACCGCAGATTGGGCCAGTGTAGCCCAGTTTTGGGTGTCGATTCTGCAGTGCATTCTGCGGACCGCATGTTCATTCTGCGGTCCGTTCTGCTACAGCAGACCCGACTTCTAAGTGTTAACTTCACACTTTTTATAACCCGACCCCATTTCAATATATATGCTTTGGGGTTCATTTTGGGGTGATTTTCTGAGCATTCTAGAGAGAGGTGAGAGCATTTTAGAGAGAGAGTGGGGGAACTCACCATTTGAATCATCCAATCTTGCATCAATCTTCAAGAATCGAATAACCCAATCACAAGTTCTTCATCAAAGAGGTAAGGTTCTATACCCTAGTCTTCAATCTCGTTTTTGGGTTATTGATGAGTAAGAATTCATGTGAAAACTAGAGATAAGCCACTTGTGGTCATTGTTAGACAATAATATGGGATTATCATCAAATATCCTAACTAGATTACTCATTTTGGGTTAAAGCTTGAAGAACTAGGGCTTGGTTTTGAAAATGAAATTTTGGGATTTGAAGGCCATTTGAGCTCCGATTTTGGTAAATTTTATATGTACGGACTTTTGGCGAGACGAGGAATCCGTTGATGTGACTTTCGTAATTTTTCAAGAGGTGGGCCCGGGGCTCGGGTTTTTGCTAATTTTGTGATTTTTGATATTTTTCGAGTCTTTTCGGTTGGGTTATGCTCCCTTAGCCTATTGTAATGTATTCGCTGTGGATTTGGATAGATTCGACGCGCGTGGAGGCCGATTTGGGGAGCAAAGGCGTCGCGGGCTAGAGATTTCGCCGGTTAGAGGTGAGTAATTTGTATAGATTATGACCTGAGGGTTTGAAACCCCGGTATATCACATTGTGACACTATATTGAGGAGAGACACGCACCCCATAGTAGGTGCGGGGTTGTTTGTGGTTGGGGATTTGTGACTTGGTCCATCCCGAGTGATAATTATAATATATTGGCGATTGATACGCACATTGCATTGATGATATTACTGGGCTTGATGCCATGTTTGGGGCCTTGTGCCGACTTGTAAAATCCTTCGAGGATTGATATTGCTACATAGCATGATATTGAGTATCATTTAATTTCAGTCCAAGGTTTTAAATGTTGTTTTGCAAACTCAGCCATAATTCTAAGCGTTGAAAACTTAAATGACATTTTAAATGTATTTCGGGCTGGAAACTTCTATTTTGTAAATGCCCAAGGGGCTTACTATATTATTTTCTGGACTGATTATAAAGTGACTTGAAACAGTGATAACAATGACACTGTATGTTATACTTGAAATAGTGGTAACAATGACACTGTAATATATACTTGGAACAGTGGTAACAATGGCACTGTGTGATATAAATTGGTCAGGTAACAATGGCGGACCGGTCAGGTAACAATGATTGACCAAGATATTGCGCTTGGGCTGTAGGAGCCCCTCCGGAGTCTATACACACCCCCAGTGAGCGTCGTCGATGATAAATAAATATGGATGGCTCGGGCTGCACGCCACAGTGGGTACAGGAATGTATCATCATATGCATTGCATTACATTCATGCATATATAAATTTACCTGATATACCTGATGTGGTTTTGTTGATATTTTTTTCGTTGATGGTGTTAAATTGATAATTTTAGCTTTACATTGTGGCATTTCGTGGATTTATATATTCAGACATTATATATGCTTATTACTCACTGAGTTGGTAGTACTCACTTTACTCCCTGCACCACGTGTGCAGATGCATGTATTTGTTACCCGGTAGCGGGTTTGAGCTGATTGATGATTTGCTACCATAGCTGAGCCAGGTGACCGCCAGCGTCCGCGGCACCGGATTTTTTTCCCTTTTGACTTTTAAATTCCATATTGTACACTACTGGTCTTGTAAATGTATTTAGACTCCTTTAGATGCTCATGACTTGTGACACCCCGGTCGTGTTGTATTGGGATGAAATCAATAGTTTTAATGCCAATAAGTTGTATTTTCTATTTATTTATGTTTAATAGTTGTTAAAGAGAGGATTTGGGGTTGTTGGCTGGCCTTGTCTTCATGAGAGGTGCCATCACGACCGAGTATGAAATTTGGGTCGTGACATGCTAATTCAATAAAGGCTTGAGCTACTAGGCTCAACGACAAGGCCCAAATAATCAAACAAATGTCACTTCGGCCCAGCTATATAAGAACCTGTCCAGTAATTGCCTATTTGCCTATTGATGAAATCTTTGGCCAATTGGGCTCACGCATGTTCATATTAAAAAAAAAAAAAGAAATTGTCAAACAACATTAAGATTATATTAGGAATATAGGGAATTAATTCACAAATATTAAAATTGGGTTTCGAATTATGTATGGGGTTCAAGCTAAAAGGGTCTTCCCTTTTATTTGAATTCGGACTTGAATTCGAGGCCCGAATTTATAAATGTGAATTAATTAGACTTTTAGAGACAAATAATAAATAGAAAATTTTAGTTTGCTTTAGGTTGGCCTTCTAATAATAAAATGAGACGAGCCTCGCCAAAATAAATATAAAAATGTGGGGCCCTCATTAATTACTTAATTAGAAAATACTTAGAATTTGGGGCATGCCGTTTAGTGAATTTCACGGTCCTCCGCAAAGTAAATAATACGTTAGTCACTTTAGGCGCGCTTTTAATAATTTTACCTTCCTAAATACGGGTGTGCATTTGATGCAACCCAAATCCAAATCCAAAAATGTTGAACAGGAATGTATCGAGGATCCGGGTGCATTTCATGTGACGTGATCCGAAAACACGTTCTTAAACGACGTTCACTTTCTTAATAATTGACTAAAAGCGGTGAATAATCCTAAAATTGCACTATAGGTTTAACATGTATAAAATCAAAATTTAGCCAAATATAGCAGTTGAGCGACCGTGCTAGAACCACGAAACTCGGGAGTGCCTAACCCCTTCTCCCGGGTTAACATAATTCCTTACCCGGATTTCTGGTTCGCGACTGTAATACAGAGTCAAACCCCTTCCTCGATTAGGGATTCAAACCGGTGACTTGGGACACCATAAATCTCCCAAGTGGCGACTCTGAATCTTAAATAAAACGAATCCCATTTCGATTGTCCTTTAATTGGAAAAACTCCTTTTATTATACCCTTTCTGGGGGTGTAGTAGCGGAAAAAGGAGGTGTGACAGCTCTGGCGACTCTACTGGGGACAAGAACCCAGAATTTTGGTTCAGGGTTCAAGAATTTGAGCTCAATTAAATTGTTGTATTTGGATTTATTTGATTTTGCTACATGTTCCATGTCTTATGTGCTAAATGTTTTACCGCTTTAATATTTGTTGAATTGTATATAAACTGTCGTGAATCCCTTCCTCTTTCTGAGTCTTCTACATCATGGAGAAGGGTGCACTTCGTGTAGCTTCTCTTCTGTTTAGAGTCTTTTTCCCAATTTAAAACGAGGTTTGGATAAGTTGCAAAGCCGACAGAGCTTCTGTATCTCTGATACGCTGCCTCCCGCTCGGCCAGAGTTGTCCGCTCGGGTAAGCCAGGTCTAGACCAATAAACCTAGGGTAAAACCTAGAAGAACAAAAACTCATGCCAGATCCCTAGTAGGACGTTTTATTTGCATCATGTACATTTGACTTACGGGAATCAACGCAGGGGTTGGGTCCGTCTAGGACAGGTGACCTCAATTGAAACAACCATCCTAATGCATCTTACGTGCTACTTGCATTTATTTATTCGGCTTTGCATGTTGACCGGCTTGTATACAATGAGGGAAAATTGTGAGAAACAGCATTGTTAGGATTAAGTTGGGTTAATCATTAGTTTGAAAACAAAAACCAATACCTAACTAGTACCGAATTGTTGTTGGATTTTTGAAAAATGAAGTGAAAGAAAACATAAAATATTTGAAAAAAAAGGAAATGGTTGTTCAAAAATAGCTTTGATTTTGGCCAATCGTCCCGAACTACGCTGGTTTGATTTTCACCGGTTGTGAGATATGTAGACAACCCTCAACGGGTCCAACCACCCCTTTTACAAAAATAGCCAAAAATGCCAAAATTATAATTTTTATCCAATAAGTCGGGTGACGCCATTCTTGTTTTAAAATAAGCCGAATGTCCCCAAAAGGACGCCGGAAGGTTATAGTTACAAGAACAGCCACCTGAATCATTTTAAAACGGTTTGCGGGCACAACCTTAAAATCTCCCTTTCGAAAGTGCTGAAAGGCCGTATCTGTAAAGCCGAGTCTCCGCTTTCGTAAAAATAAAAAAACCAAACTATGGAAACATAGCCACTTTGTTTTTTTTAAGTCAAAATAAGTCATTACATGGCCAGGTTTCTTTAAATAGTCACAGTTGACATCGAAACCTTCTCAATCTTGCGCAGGCCCATGGCGATGCCAAGTGATGTCCCGCGGGCCCCAAGATGTGAAGCTTTGATGTACTCTTGATCTAATTTTTTATCATCGAGTCTGTATTTTGTTTTTGAAGTTTTCATTCAAGAAAAACAATTTAAAATAAAAAAAGAAAAGAAAAACAAAATAACAAAATTTTGCAAGAACTACGCTTGGTCTAATTCATGCGGGGTCATGATACGTAGGCAATCTACATAGGATTCGACCATAACTAAAAGAAAAATAAAAAAAAAGAAAGAAAAAAGAGAGGCAAAACCACAAAAAGGGCAAAAAGGAAAAGAAAATAGCGGAAAAACAAAAAGAAAGAAAAGAAAAATCAAGAAGGGAAGAAAATAGGAACAAAAGAAGATAAAGGCAAGAGTGAAAAGAAAAAAGTTTACAATTGGAAATAAGGAAAAGCCGGGATGACGCATACGACCGATCAAAAGCCGTTACCAATATGTTAAATACCCTAACGCTAACGTGATGGTTTCATTTTGTCATGTCATTCCAAAAAGGTGGTTGGTTTGTGGTTTTAAAGTGGTAACTCCTCCTTACAACACAAGGACAATAGACAGTCAGCATCCTGGCAACCCATTCCTACAACAGGTCAAAAAACAAACTGAACATGACAGGCCAAGAATCAGATACCAGTATCGTGGACCCGTCAAAAGAGGTAGAAGTGGTAGATGTTAAAGCAATGAAAGAAGAGATGAATAAGTTAAGACAGCAGATGGCCGAGATGCATCAGGCCTGGGCTATAGGTCAGCCGGCGCTAGTTTATCCTGCCAATCTAGCATATATCCCACCTTTGTCTCAGTCTCATGATCCTCCTACTATGAATTCATCTCCAGCTTTCCCTTTCTACCAACAGAATTATAGCACCACCTCCTATCCTCCCTAAGCTCCACCACCAAAACAAAACCCTCCTCCACTAATCACCTCTGTCTTTGTGGCGCCTCCACCTGCCACATTGCAAAGATCTTCCGGTAAGCCATTGCTTCTAACTTATGACAGCCAGTACCACCCTCCTGAGCCTACCTTTAAAGCTCCTGAGCCGTATTCTTACACCCCTCACTTCGAGCTCCCGGTGGAAACTGAAAAGCCGCTTAAGGATCCGGAACGGGAAGAGATGTTTCAAAAAGTAAAAAGCCTAGAGCAATACTTTAGGAACATGAAAGGGCTGGGTGACCAAGTCAATGTGGCCTATAAAGATTTGTGTCTATTCCCGGATGTGCAGTTACCCGCAGGGTTTAAAATGCCAAAATTCGATCTGTATGGCGGGCATGGTGACCCGGTGGCCCACCTGAGGGGATTTTGCAGTAAGATGAGAGGAGCCGGAAGACAGGATGAGTTGTTAATGGTGTACTTTAGTCAAAGTCTCAGTGGTGCTACTTTGGAATAGTACACATGACAAGATCATGCCCGATGGTACACATGGGATGATTTGGCCCAAGCATTTGCAGGCCACTTTCAATACAACCTCGAGATTGTCCTCGATCCACTCTCATTGAACAAAATCGATAAGAAGCCCAGAGAAAGCTTTAGATAGTACGAATTTCGGTGGAGGGAACATGCTGCAAGGGTCGATCCTCCAATGAAGGAAGGCAAAATGGTCGATTATTTTCTGCAGGCTTTGGAGCCTACCTACTATGGTCACCGGGTCTCAGCAGTGGGAAAATCTTTTAATGAGGTAGTGAAAATGGGAAGTATGGTTGAAGAGGGGCTCAAATATGACAAAATCATGAGCTATTCGGCAATCAAGGCAACTACCCAGGCTATCCAGAGCTGAGGGCTACTGGGAAAGAAAAAGAAAGAAGATGTGGCGGTAGTTGATTCGAGAACTTGGTCCAGGGGCCTATCACCCTATTACCCTCAACCTCGAACCCATCCCCAAACCTACTCCCACACTCCACAGCACTATTACCCACCCCGTGGTCCCCACTTCTCTGTCCACCATGCCCACACATATCCCCAACATCCTACCCATGTGCCATGGCGTGCACCCACTCCACAAAATACTTACCCAACTCAAAACACCTACCCCCTCCAAGAGCCTACAGGAATCCCCCTGGAGCAGGTTTACGAGCTAGCCAGAATTTCAAGCAAGAGAGGGCACAGAAGCAGGAAACTTTCACCCCCATCGGAGAGTCATATGCAGAATTGTTTGAGAAACTAAAGCATTATAACTTGATTGCACCAATTCCCCCGAATCAGGTGGACAAGCGTGCAAGAAGCTTTGACCCTTCTAAAAGGTGTGAATATCATTCCAATGCCTAGGGGCACCATGTCGAAAGTTGCCGGGATTTGAAAAGAGAGATAGAAAGAACGATTCAGGAAGGGATAATTGTGGTCCAGGACAGTGGCACCCAGAACATTACACAGAATCCTTTACCTGCACATGATGGTGCACATTTTGTGGGGAAGATCCATGGCGACAGGGAGTATGAGAATCCTCTCGGAAACATAGGGAATGAAGGCCCCAGCAATTTTGATGGGCAATCCAGTGGCTAAGATGTCGAGTTCGGTAATTGGAAAGACGCTCCAACTCCTGGTTAACTAGAGTGGAGATTTGGTGGTTTATTTTGTTGTAATTTCTATTGTCCGGGTTGTTTTTAGGGCTGTAATTCGGACATTGTCGTGTGACTTAAACCCTTTCTATCTTTTCATTTTGCCTTGTTTGTCTAGTCGTAGTAGCTTGCTTAGTGCTGTCTAGGTTTGTTCGAGGGTTGTAACTCTGGTCTAGTTCGCTTATTTTGTTGTTGAACCCCTTTCACCGTCAGTCTAATGCAATTCTCTGTATCTCTCCATTTCTAGTCATTTTATTTGGTTCCCTTCTCTTTTTGCAATTCTTTTCATGCTGGTTCTAGTGACATGACATGCACGCATAATGCTCAACCTGGTTTTTCAAAGTCAGTTTAGTAATTGAAACAATGAAACAATGTTGAAGATGTAAGGGCATTCGAGGGAAACAAGTAAAGGCATTCTGAGATCACTTCAAGCCCAAATCAAGTGAAACTCGGGGCAGATAGAACATAAAGAAATACTGTTGAAAAGCATCATGCCACATCGGTTTGAAGCCAAAGGCAAGTTTGCCCCAAGTCTACATGGACCGTTCGTGGTACCGAGATTGTTGTCCAATGGCGCTAGACAAATACAAAAGGCAAATATGTGAATCAATCAAAAAGTGTTATGTGTGTTTTCCTCAGCTTGTTTAACTGTGTAGTTTGTACTTGGCATGTTTTGGTGATTGGAATGACGAAGGCATTTTATTCTACTATCCAAACACTTTATCCTTTGTTACCCCTTTGAGCTTCGGTTATTTTCTTGAATACCCCTCTTTCGGAATCAACAATAAAACTCATAAGTCCGAGCGAGGAAAGTAAGTGGAGAAACAAGAGAAAAATAGTGAAAAGAAAAAAGAGAAAAGAAAAAGAAAAAAGAAAGAAAAGAAAAAGAGAAAAGAAAAGAAAAGCAAATAGGAAAGAAGGAAATAAAAGAAAAGAATAGAAAAGAAAAGAAAAAGCAAAAAGAGAAAAGAAAAGAAAAGAGAAGGAAACGAAAAGAATGAAAAGAAAGGAAAAGAAAAGTGGAAGAAAGATCACAACAATCAAAGTAGTCGCCTGAACTACATTTGACTTGATCCCGAAAGGGTACGTAGGCAGCCTCTCCCTAAGGTTCAGTCACGCCAAAATAAAATCCAAAAGTCCCCAAGAAAGAAACTGGGGCAGAAGTTGTGGTTGTCGTGGGAAATCTGATTCCGAAAGTTGTAATGTTGAACGGATGTTGAATTGTTTTTTGAGCCTTTGATACCCTTCTTTCTATCCACGTCCAAAAGCTTGTATTACGGTCCAAAGAAAAACCTTCCGATCAGTCTTCAAGAAATGCCGAGTCAAGCGAGCAGAGGTGAATCATATCAGGGGCAACACTCCGGTCCAAACGAAGAAAATGAAGAATGAGAAAGTCTTGTTGATGAGAACCCTCACGGGTACCCCCAAGGCGATGAAAGCTGAGAGAGATCAAAATGAGAGAGTATTATTGGTGAAAACCTTCACGGGCACCATAAGGCGACAGTGAGTTGAGAGAAAAATCAAAAGGAGAGAGGCTTGATGGTGAAAACCCTTCGGGCACTACAAGTCGAACAAGGATTGTGAATCAGATTGGGCAAGCGGAGCATTGAAGCCCAGTTTCACGGCAAAAGGTACAACAAGAGATGAACATCAGATTTGCTAAACATAGTAGGCTGCAGGTGCATGTCAAGTTCGTTAGAGTCGGTATCCACATCCGATGGGTTGCTACTCTGTAGGTTTCTTGTTAGGAATCGTCTCTTTCCATTACCCTTTACTCTATTCCTCCCACCTTGTTTTACTCCTTCATCCTGAGTCGGTTGTTCAAAACAAGTGAGAAATGATTTCAAAATCTGCTACCAAGATTTCCAATTAAACAAAACGGGACCTGGTAAACACATAAAGGCGTCAAGCCAGGAGAAAACAGCAGGCACACTATGTTGGCCACAATCAACATGCTTTTGGGATTCGTGTGAAATACAAGTGTTTGGAACGTATCAATTCAGGAACAATGTAACAAATGGAGGATGTTTGGTGAACGGATTAGAGATATGTGCTACGTTAAGGGTAGCAAAGAAAGTGATTAGTCAATAAACAAGCAAGATCTTCGAGTGGGAATCAGTCATCGTGATAAGTGAAGGAACAATAAACTCAAGGCCGAAGCCAGTGGTCAAGCCAAGAAAGAACATCATATACATGAAATGGGGACAATAGACATGCTGCAGGATTCATATGAAATATAAGGATTGGGGAGATGACAGTTCATGCAATGCAAAAATGGAGGATATCGGGTCGCCCTCAAAGTTTAAGGACACAAACCAACCACCACATTTTAAACTCACAAGTTTTCGTTGTTTGAAACAGGAACAAAGCAGTGCAAAAAAGTTGGTTCAACAGTAAGGGAACAAGAAAGGAAAGAAAAAGAAAAGGAACAAGAGGAGAACCGACAAAAGGGAAGTTTCTCAAATCATTGACCTTTGCCATTACTTTTCAATGTTTCCTCCTAGGATAAAATGCATATTCTGATGGATTTTTCTCAGAATCAAAATCTTAGTGTGATGAATCTTTCTCCTAAGATAAAAGAATAGAAACCCTAGTCTGAGGAACATTCTCCTAGGATCATAATCTTAGTCTGATGAATCTTTCTCCTAAGATAACAAGAAGACCTAGTCTGATGAATCTTCTCCTAGAGTCGAAATCTTAGTCTGATAAATCTCTCTCCTAAGATAACAAATAGACTTAGTATGATGAACCTTCTCCTAGAGTCAAAATCTTAGTCTGATGAATCTTTCTCCTAAGATAACAAAAGACCTACTCTGATGAATCTTCTCCTAGAGTAAAAATCTTAGTCTGATGAATCTTTCTCCTAAGATAACAAATAGACCTAGTCTGATGAACCTTCTCCTAGGATCAAAGTCTTAGTCTGATGAATTTTTCTCCTAAGATAGTAAACCTAGTCTGATGAATCTTCTCCTAGGATCAAAATCTTAGTCTGACGAATCTTTCTCCTAAGATAACAAAATGGACCTAGTCTGACAAATCCTTCTCCTAAGATAACAAAATGGACCTAGTCTGATGAACCTTCTCCTAGGATTAAAGTCTTAGTCTGATGAATTTTTCTCCTAAGATAGTAAACTAGTCTGATGAATCTTCTCCTAGGATCAAAGTCTTAGTCTGATGAATTTTTCTCCTAAGATAGTAAACCTAGTCTGATGAATCTTCTCCTAGGATCAAAATCTTAGTCTGATGAATCTTTCTCCTAAGATAACAAAAGACCTAGTGTGATGAATTTGCTAGTCAAATTTCCTTGGTCTTATTCACAGGATCGTACATTCCAGTCAAGTCTTTAGTTTTCCTCCCATCGTTGCATCAAGAGCTTAGGTGATTTACATTTTCCTAACAACTCAAAAATCTTCCCAGCCACCAAAGTGGGGCAGAAAATTTTCTTTGTTTGTTTATTTTGTTGCAGTCAGGAGCCCACCTGGAGAATAAGGGAATACTTTTCAAGTTTCAGCAGTCAGGCGCCCACCTGGAGAACAAGGGAAGTACAATTCAAACTTTAGCTTTTAATTTTTGATATTGGATAACATGATGTGCCCAGTCACCAAACTAGGGCAGAAAATTTTCTTTGTTTGTTTATTTTGTTGTAGTCAGGAGCCCACCTAGAGAACAAGGGAATACTTTTCAAGTCCAGCAATCAGGAGCCCACCTGGAGAACAAGGGAATACTTTTCAAATTCAGCAATCAGGCGCCTACCTGGAGAACAAGGGAAGTACAATTCAAATTTTAGCTTTAAAATATTTGATAACATGATGTGCCCAGCCACCAAACTGGGGCAGAAAATTTTCTTTGGATGTCTATTTTGTTGCAGTCAGGAGCCCACCTGGAGAACAAGGGAATACTTTTCAAGCATTGCCGTCAGGAACCCATCTGGAGAACTAGGGAATACTTTTCAAGCATCGCAGTCAGGAGCCCACCTGGAGAACAAGGAAATACTTGTCAAGCGTCAGCAACCAGGAGCCCGCCTGGAGAATAGAGGCACATATTTCAAATTGCAACAATCAAGCATCATTCGAAGGAATGACAAAACATCGCCAGTCACAATTCAAGGCAACAACAAGAATCACATCGAAAGAATACAAGATACAAGTTCAAGGCAACACAAGAGCAAGTTTGAAGACATAGATAGGATCTTTGTAATTCAAAGATCATAGCTTAGGCTAGCTTCTTTTGTTTTACCACGGTGTAATAAGGAGGTTAACGAGCAGTAGCATCCGAAACAGCAATGAGATCACTGCTCCTGGTAGTCCCAGCTACAAAACCTTCCCGAACTACACTGACCTGATTCCTGTTTAGCCCGGGATATGTAGGAAACCTCCGAAGCTGGGTGCGGTCAGCTATTTCAAAAATGTTTCACACGGAATATTCAAACGGGCAAAAATCGCTCGTTTCCGCTCACTTGTCTTTGCACGAAAACTCTTCGTGTTTCCGGGCAAAGAGGGGCAGCTGTGAGCACGTGATTTTTGCCCTAAGTATTAATTATTCCCAAAAAATTCAAACAAAATGATTTTTCTTTATTTTTACAATTTTATGAATTTTGTGTTATTTGTTGTTAATTGTTTGCATTTTGTTTGTGCATTTTAATTCATATGAAAATATAAAAAATATACTTGACATTTGCATTTTAGGTTTTAATTTCATATTTTAGGATTAATTAGTAGTTCAGTTGTTTTTTTTAAAACAAAGTATAAGGAAAATAACAAAAATAGTCTTTTGCATGCGTAAATGTTAATTGTTGAATTTGTAACAAAAAAGATTTTTTAAAACAATTTTAGGAATTAATTAGTTTAAACTTCAAATCATATTAGGTCTTTGTTTTAATTTTTTGCATTTTTATAAATCAAAAATACAAAAAATACAAATAATAAAAAAAAAGAAAAACAAATTGAAAAGAAAAATCAAAAATACAAAGGGATGGGGGCTGTCCATACAAATGGACGAATTGGGCCATTCAAATAATTTTCCCCAGCCCAATCCAATTCACCCTCATCAGCCCAGTCCATTTTCCTAAGCTAAGTCGGTCCAACCCCCCTATATTGAAACGATGTCGTTTGGCGTCGTTTGATCTCAACCATCCAATCTGTTTAATCCAACGGCCACAGCTGAGTCTCGCATTATCATAAAAGTGTCCAAAAAATGTATTAAACCTAAAAAACATTTCTCATCCTCCTCGTATCATCCTTCCCCCCTGTACTGCCGGTGTATAACCATCGTGGCCCCGCCATGCCTCCGCCGGCGGCGATGCTCCAAACACTCCTAAAAATACACCATAGCTGCTCCTCACCCTCCCCATTACGAATCCAGCCTCACTTTTTCTCAAATCCCCTCCGAACCCTTTGAATAACCAAAGCAGTGGTCGCCGCCTCCGCTGTACACGGCGGCAACATCCCCAAACGACCCCAGCCTTACACTATGTGTTTTCCCCAAGTTTTTCTTCCCAAATCCATAGCCATTTTTTTCCAAATCCTCCTACATCTCCTCGAATTTCAGATCGAAATTGGAACTCAAAACCCTAATTTTCAAATTGCGGATTTCTTTCTATTTTTGGACTGTGATAGTCCTTAATCTTGTGTTTCTTATAGAAACACATGATTAAGGACAAGTTATAGTCCAAAGTTTGCAAAGGCCTGGCCGGGTTCATAATCCAACTAGGTATTTTTTCTCTTTTCCTTTAGTTCTGATTTTCTTTTTTCTATTTCTTTTTTGTTTTTATTTTTTGATTCAGTATGTGTTTTGGCAATTTAATAATTAGTGTAGTATTTGATTTAAACGCATGATTTATAGCCTTTAATTCAGTATTTTGATTGCCGTATGTGTTTTAGTCTGTTTTGTAATTCGATTTTGTTTAATTTTAATTGTTGTTTCAAATCTGTTTGGATACTGTTTGATTTTGGGTTGATTAAATCAATAGTTTTGTTAGATTAATTAGTTTTAGTTTAATTACACTTCAATGATTGTTCCTTAATTCAGTAGTTAGGGTTAGTTTTTTGGTTATAGCTGAATTGCTTGAACTCTTAATTAACCATAGTTAAATATGAACTCAGATAAAAGGTTTGGGGCCTGGTTTGGTCAGTAATTTCAAGAGGGTTTTAAGGGCAGTTTGGGCATAAAAAAGGGTAGTTTTATTAAGAATAGTAAATTCAAAACCAAAACAAAGGTAGTATAGGTATTGTGTAGTTAAAAGAATACCCTAGGATCTTCTAGAAGGGGTCTTTAGTGTAGGTTTTCTGCATTTTAATGCAGTAGCTTGGGTAACAAGGCATTAATTTAGGGTCTAATAGTCAAAATTTGAAATTAAAAGGGAGGAAAAAAGAGTAAAAACTTCCAAAACCTTCTGCCCCATTCTTTTCCTATAAAAGGCACCCATAATGCCTTCATTAACAAGTTTAGAACCTCTGAAAAAATTCGAAAACCTTCCAGCTTATAAATTTCCCCCAAAACTCCTCTTCTTAATAGCTAAAACTCAAATTTGAATTTCAAAAACCAAAAGAAGTTCAAATTTGAATTCCTGTAGTATAAACCTTTAATTTTACTCTTAATTTTCCCCAAAAATCCAAAAACATACAAATATCCTGTAAAAAGCCCAAACATATTGTTGCATTAGTGCCCCCTCAAGTCATTTTCGAATTCCAGCAATTAATTCCAGTTTCTAACTCACTTAGGATCAAAATTGTTTGAATTTCCTGTTGCTGTTTGATAATCTGAGGTGTGAAAGCAAGTTTGAATCATTTGGATGTTGGATTTGATTAATCTGAGTCGACTAAAGGTTACTTGTTGATTGTGTGGATTTCCTGGTTCATTTCTGGGCATTCTTTGATGATTCGAGTAGATCTATTGTTTATTCTTGGGGTTTAAAATATTTCTGGGCTGTATTTTATCCCTGTTTATTGCTGCTGGCTTGTTAACTGTGATCCTGCCCTACTAACACTGGTGTTTCCTTCTCTTCATTCCTCCAGGTACACTCCTGAATTGATGTAACCTTGAATTGCAGTTGAAAATTAAAAGAATGTTTCTAGATCCAAGCTCATGTAATTGCCTCTCTATCTGTAGTTAAAAATAGATGTTAATTGAGATATGTGTTGTTTAGTATAGTTTGTTCATAGAATTCTGTTTTGCTTATGATATATTAGCCTTCATGTTAAGTCCTGTAGTAGTAGTAGTTAAAACTTGATAAACT
>MU788995.1:4869-16684 GCA_026770625.1 Nicotiana glauca
TCTGACTTGGTTCATTCGAGTAAAAGCATGTAACTTTGATTTCATTGGCTGTTTGATTGATTCCCTTTCCTTATTTCACACAAACAATGTACCATTAGGTTGTTGCCTTAAATAAACCCCTATGTATTTACCCCTCTTGTACTGCTTTGTAAAGTGCTTGATTAACCTCTTTCCTTAATTAGTTTTGCCCGTTTGAAATTAGAATCCTTTAATTAAAGGAAAACCTTGTGTAATTGATTTTCAAACTATTGTCTTACCTATTTCTGCTTGCTTTCTACACTATAAATACATGACTTTCTTTAACACAACACACATGATTGAGCACACTAAAACCCACAATTACAATTCTCTTCTGAACTTATACTTAGAGTATTCTTGCTTCTTGTCTGCACTTTGGCTTTTACATGACTACTGCTTCTCTTTACTTATCTCTTTGAAACTGGTATGTTCTAAATTAATTTCAGCATCACCCTAATGTGTTTATATATAGTCCATGTATCCCTGTCTGCTTTCTATTCTTTGTAAAGTTTAAACATCTGACTTGAAGTGCCTATATGCTACTGTCTGCTTCTCTTCCTTATGAACAATTGTTCCCTACCCCATTACCCCTATGTGTTTGTGAGTGGGGACTTAAGGCATGGCAACAAGAATTGTTGTCCATGACCTAAGTTTTGACCCCCTAACCTCTAAGTAGGCTGGAAGGTCTGCCAGTACATCTCATTGCTTGGTGTTCCCCTTTGCCTGCCCTTTCCTTGTATCATATTTCTAGTATAAATCCCCACACCCCATTCCCAAATGTGTGATGAGTTAAGGTATAGCTTGGCAGCATCCAAATTGTTGTCCAGGGCTGAACCTGACCTTCAACAGGTCCTAACTCCCCAGTTCTAAAGCTGAAAGGCTGGTCAGGGGTGTGCCAGCACCCCAATTGCTGGGCATGACCCCCAACCTGCCATGGCCTTCCCTAATTCCCCTCTACTGCACTTACACTTACTCCTAGCCTCTAAGTTCTACCCCCTCCTACGTGCCTTGCTTTGGGACCTTGAGCTCCCTTTGAACTTGGACATTTAAGGGCTGGCCCTTCCACACTGCACTTTGATCCTATAATGGTATTTAGGGTGTAAGCACTGCCTGGAGCTCTTGAAGCTCCTTGTAACTTTGACACATCCCAAATAAGATAAAGGCTTTGGAAATCTGATCTTTGGAAGTTGGTTTATTTCATGTATCAGACTAGGAGTCTGAATTAGGCTCTCCTTGGTTGTAATTTTAATTTCTGATGTAAATTTACTTTTTCGGGATTCATTCAAGTTGTAATAATTTATAATAACTATGAGGTGTATAGTAAAATGGGGGGAGGGTCTCTCATGTTATGCATATGGGGTAGATATCATGCTTTAGGTTTATTTCATCAATCATAACATCTTCGCTTATATATCCGCATATAGATATCATGCCTATAAGTTGATTCATTACTGCATATAGAAATCATGCCTATAAGTTGATTCATTACTGCATATAGAAATCATGCTCATAAGTTTATTCATCTGCATATAGAAATCTTGCCTATAAACTATTCATTTGCATTAGGAGTCATGTCTATAAGTTTCTGCACTTTTGCATATAGACGCTAGGCAAACAGTATATAGGTTAAAAATAACAAATGCACTCTAGATACCATGCCTATAGGATTCCTGCACTTTTACAAACGATTTTAAAAAAAATCAATCACGCTTAGAAAGCATGCCTATAAGAATAACTAACTGAATCTGATCCGTCTGCAAGCCTAAAATCAGTAATAAATATCGTTTAATACCCGCAGAATTTGTTTGCTTCTCAAATCAGTAACCCTTCTTTAAAATCAGTATGCCTTCTGCAATGTTAAATACCACGATTGCAGGTCTCATCTAGGCAAAACTATAGGTAATAAATCAACTATGCCAATCATTAATAATTACAACCAACCGGCAGGTCTAATTCGGAATTCTTATCTAAAAATATGTGTTAAATCTGCCACCCTTCCTACGCTAAGTTTATTTAATTTAGACCAAACCAGTACCTGTAAGCCATGCTAATTGATTTGCTAATTTGAATGAGGAGGCTTACCTGAGCCCTAACTGTTATTTGTTTCCCTTTTAAGTGCTACTTATTATTGCTTGTTGCCTAGATTTTTATCCTTTCCTAAACTTGTCAAAAGCCCCAATTCCCTTCCCTTTAGGATTAGTAGTTCCAAATGCCTCCGGGACTGATAGGATTGGGACGGGTAATAGCATGCAACAAGCAACGATACTATTCCGCGCTTTAATANGAAAAGCCCCAATTCCCTTCCCTTTAGGATTAGTAGTTCCAAATGCCTCCGGGACTGATAGGATTGGGATGGGTAATAGCATGCAACAAGCAACGATACTATTCCGCGCTTTAATACCTTAACGAGATGGGAACAGGTATATATGGATATGATGACCGGTGCGCTAATATCACGTGCGACCCCTCTTCTGAGGAGTGATTGCTGAACATTGCATTGNAGATGGGAACAGGTAGATATGGATATGATGACCGGTGCGCTAATATCACGTGCGACCCCTCTTCTGAGGAGTGATTGCTGAACATTGCATTGATGTGATCCATATAAATCATAAACCTAGGACTCCCCTCCCCTTATTTGTTTTTTTATTTATTTTTTCCCATAATTGCTTAAATCCTTTTCTTTATGAATTTCTGCCTTCTTTAAAAGTTTCAACTTATTTGCAATGATGTCCCTTTACTTGAGACCTTGATTACTTACTTGGTTATATGAAGTCACAACTGTAACATGGCCGGAAACCACACTAGTGGATCTTGAGGGGCGCCTAACACCTTCCCCTTGAGATAATTTCTAGCCCTTACCCAAACTCTGGTTCTTCAACTCAAACCCTTCTTAGTGTCCTAATGCACTTAATTATTAGGTGGCGACTCTTCAATCTAAAAACCCACATTTCCAACGGGAATAGAGTTGTCCGTCCAAATGTCGCAAACCTGATTTCGCCTTTAAGGAAAAAAGGGGGCGTCGACAGCATGGCGACTCTGCTGAGGATTTTGTTTAGGCTTTTACTGTTTCATGTTACTTGTGACTTTACTGCTTCTTTATTGCCTTTATTTAATTTCTTTATCTCTTTTCTACTACGAAACTAACTTGGCTCATTGTTTCTTTTCTTTAATGCTTTCTTTTACCGCTTTCCTCTAATACTGTTGTAATTATGAGCAATTATTGTAATCATTACTTTATGAATGTGCAAATACATGACAATTTGTTTCATTCTTGTAATTGCATCTTCAACATCATATTCCACTTGTTCCAAAGAAATACCATAGCAACGCTTATAATGAGTGGTTGCGCCCTTCTGATAACATTACCCCCTAAATTTGGCAAAGGCGTATTTGCGATAAAACCAGTCGATCAGCTGTGCAGTCGACGGTTCCGTGCCTTTCCCTCTTGAGTTTTTCGCTCAAGGGTACCGGTCTAACACCCCATAAAGACCTTACTCTGTTCAATTGTGCATGCATCACTGTCAAACCTCTTTAAGATAGCCTTGTCCAAAGTCCACTGGGTTTCCTTGAAACCCAAACGAACACCACCATATTCTGTGCATTTTTTTTTGTAGAGCTAAATGCCATTTATGCTAATTATTGGTTTAAATAGTCGAGTCCGGCTATGTAAGGGTCTAACACTTTGTTTTGCAGAAATGAGGCACAAAGTCCCCATATTTGGCATGGTAACCCCCATTCACCCAAGGTTGCTAAGCTGGTGGGAGGACCTTAACTCCAGCGATCAGGCTCTCGTCCATAAATAGTTGGGAAATTTACCTTCTCTTTTGGAGATCCAACCCGACAAAAAAATCATAGAGGCTGCAACTTTACTATGGGATGGAAGCAGATATGTGTTTCGCTTCGGGGATCTGGAAATGACACCTTTGCTCCAGGAGATAGGAGGGTTCGCTGGTATTCCTTGGGAGACTCCGGGTTTGCTTATGCCAGAAAATCGCAAGGGTAAGGGTTTCCTAAAAATGATGGGGCTAAAGAAGAACCCAAACTTGACTTGTTTGAAGGACTCTTATATTCCTTTCGACTATCTGTACGAAAGGTACGTCCATAGCAAGTCTTACCGCACTTACCCAGATGAATTCTCCCTCACCTCATTGGGGCATATCCACAGAAGAGTCTTCGTCATACTCTGCTTTTTGGGGATGATAGTATTTCCCATGAAGAAGGCTAGGATCCATACCAGACTGGCCATGGTTACCAAGACTCTAATGGAAGGGATTGGCGGGCAGCCTTTCAGCATGGTACCAATGATTGTCGCGGAGATATATCGAGCCCTAGAAAATGAGAAAGGGGACAATCACTTTGAGGGTTGTAATTTACTACTCCAACTTTGGCTCATGGAGCACCTCCAAAAGGGTGAATATCGGCAAGAGATCCTATGTAGGGACTGGGATTATCATATCGCCTTTCATCAGCCAAGGCGAATGAACTATATGCCTAGCATGTTTGCTCAACCAGAAGATGCTAAAGGATGGGTAGAGCTATTTGAAAATCTGAAAGAAGACCAAGTACAGTGGATGTTCGAATGGTTCCCTACTGAAGAGTTCATTGTCCGATCTCGGGATGCACCATTTCTTATTCTCATTGATCTGAGAGGAACTTATCCTTATGTCCCTCTCTGAGTCATGAGACAGGCAAGAAGGAAGCAGGTTATACCAAGGGTCGATAAAATGGGTCATTTCAGGGTCGACTTTCAGGATGACGATACCCTCATAAGTGCCAAGCTCAGCACATGTGGCACTACAAAATCATATTGGGGAGAGATTCTATTGAGCCAGATAGATATCACGCCGGTTGTTCGCCATACTACTCAGGGTGGCTAGAGGATAATCATGATTGTTTGGGACGATCAGGGTTTGCTTGAGGTCATAGGGTCATCGATGAAAAGGCTGAGGAGTAGGCTAAGCACAACCAATTATGTAAGAGGATTTGGGAGTACGATAGTGAGCACTGGGAAATTCAAGAGGCCCATCAATTGATTGAGGAATGGAAAGATATGGCCGTCAGCGCCAACAAGCGACTAGGGTATTTGGAGTGGGGTTTGGTAGAATTGGAAAGGAAGTTCATCCAGAGGATTGAAAACTGTCAGAATGCTGAGGGAAGCGAAGGAGGTCATTTGGCTAGAGCTTACTTGATGCTGGGACTGCGTGAGCTGGTGAAGCTATTCGATGGAGCTAAAGATGCCAAGTTTGGGGAAGGTTATTCTAGGACCAAGTAGTTAGGAGTCTTTCTTTTTCTTTAATGTAATAAGGCCCACGACCATTAGTGGTATTTTATTTTTCTGCTATTTTTAGTGTCGCTTTGGGATTCGTCTTATTTTTATCAATAAAATGAGGCATTTAACATTATAAGCTCTCCAAATCAACTTGTCGCTATGCCTACCTCGGGCACAATGAGGCTCCCAATTTAGGACACGATTCATACTCTTTCACTACATGTTTAAATATCGCAATGTTTTCTCCTCATAATCTTTACTCACTTGTTACCTTTTTTGTTTTTGTTTTTTTGTCTTATTCCCCTTCCCCAAAGGTTAGTCCATTTCACTCTGGCATCATCATACTCTAAGAGATCCAAGGGCCCTCCACCTCCTCCTCCTCTACCTCAATGTCCTATCAGAAACAAGAACAAAGCAAAAATGAAAGACTTGAGCAACATCAGGAAGGACAGTTCGGTTGAAAGGGTAGAGACTTAGGATGACAATATGGACTGTTATGTCATTTTTGAGGAGGAAGGGGAGGAAGGCCCTTCCATACAAGCTATGTGACGAGGAGCGCGCCTCAATAATTAGTCCACCAGAACCACCAAGGCCCGGAAAGCTTCGGGGTAGAAAGGCTGAACAAAGCACCATGCATTACCTTTTACTTTTTCGCTAGTTGATTTCCTTTTTGCATTTTTAATTTCGAAAATAAGAGCTCCAATGTTCAAAACAATTATGAAATTTATCAAAGCATTTCAGTTTCTTACAAATCTTGCTCTTATTACCTTTTCATCGTTTACTCTATTTACATGACATTACTATTACTTATCTTGATGAACCGATGATTATGACTTGCAACAAGACAACACAACAAACGAATATAGACTCAGAAGAGGATGATATACCAGAAGAGGTTGTTAAAGAGGTCGAGGATTTTGAAAATAGACCTAAGTCCAACTTGGATGAGACTGAGGTTGTTATTTGGGAGATACAGAAAATGTCAAAGAAATGCGCATCGGTGTTCATCTGTCACCATCTAAAAGGAAGAGTATGCGGAATTCCTAAGGGAATATGAGGACATATTCGCATGGTCGTATGATGATATGATTGGTCTCAGTACATCCATTATAGTTCACAAATTGCCAACCGATCCAACTTGTCCGCCGATAAAATAGAAGCTCAAAAAGTTCAAACCTGATATGAGTTTGAAAATCAAGAAAGAAGTCACCAAGAAAGTCAAAGGCAAGGTCCTCAGGATAGTAGAGTATCCAACATGGTTAGCCAACATTTTGCCAGTGCCGAAGAAGGACTGGAAGGTCAGAGTTTGTGTCGAATACCGGGACCTCAACCGGGCCAGTCCGAAAGATGACTTCCCCTTGCCGAACATACACATTCGGATTGACAACTTCGCCAAGCATGAGTTGCACTCATTTGTCGATTGTTTTGCTGGGTATCATTAGATATGGATGGATGAGGAAGACGCTGAGAAAACGACTTTTATTACGCCATGGGAGATGTATTGTTACAAGATGATGCCATTTGGGTTAGAGAATGTTGGGGCCACTTACATGAGGGCCATGACTACTATTTTTCACGACATGATACACAAATAGATCGAGGTATATGTAGATGACATCATCATCAAATCCAAGAGAGTCGCCGACCACATGGAAAATCTGAGGAAATTCTTCAACAGACTGAGGAGGTACAATCTGAAACTGAATCCCGCCAAGTGCGCATTCGGGGTTCCTGCTGGAAAGTTGCTTGGGTTAATCGTAAGTCACCAAGGAATAGAGATGGATCCATCAAAGGTTAAGTCCATTCAAGAATTGCCACCGCCAAAAAACAAGAAAGAGGTCATGAGTTTCTTGGGGAGACTCAACTACATCAGCCGCTTCATAGATCAATCCACTGTCATTTGTGAGCCCATCTTTAAGATGTTGAAGAAAAATGCCGCTACCAAATGGATTGATGATTGTTAGATAGCCTTCGACAGAATCAAGGAATATCTATCAATGCCGCCAGTTCTGGTTCCACCCGAACCGGATAGACCGCTATTTATCTACCTTGCAGTATTGGATGAGGCATTCAGTTGTATTTTGGGACAACATAATGAAACATGGAGAAATGAGCAAGCCATCTACTATCTCAGCAAGAAGTTCACCCCGTACGAGGTCCGGTATTCCCTATTGGAACGCACCTGCTGTGCTTTGACCTAGGTAGCTCAAAATCCGAGGCACTATTTTTGTGCCTATACTACTTATCTCATATCAAGAATGGATCCGCTGAAATATATCTTTCAGAAGCCCATGCCCACTGGCAAACTAGCCAAGTGGCAAATCTTGCTAAGTGAATTCGACATTGTTTACGTAACTCAGAAAATAATCAAAGGAAAAGCCTTGGCATATAATCTCGCCGAGAATCACATGGATGGAGAATAAGAACCTCTAAAGACATATTTTCCCGACGAAGAGGTCTATTTCATAGGAGAAGACATCGCAGAATCCTATGATGGCTGGAGAATGTTCTTCGACGGAGCAGCAAACTTCAAGGGAGTTGGCATAGGAGCAGTTCTAGTATCAGAAATAGGTTAGCATTACCCAGTATCTTCCAAGCTCAGGTTCCCTTGCACCAACAACATGGCCGAGTACGAAGTCTGCATCTTGGGGCCTCAAGCTGGCCATTGATATGAACATTCAGGAGTTAATAGTGATCGAGGATTCAGATTTGCTTATACATCAGGTCCAAGAAGAATGGGAGACAAAGAACTCCGAGATACCCCCGTATTTGCATCATGTACAGGAGTTGAGGAAGAGGTTCACAAAGACAGAATTCCGGCATGTCCCTAGAGTCCAGAATGAGTTCGCTGACACATTGGCCACTCTATCATCCATGATTCAACATCCAGATAAGAACTTCATTGATCCAATCCCGGTAAAAATCCATGATCAACCAACTTACGGTGCCCATGTCGAGGAATAAGCAGACGAAAAACCATGGTTTCATGACATCAAGAAATATTTGGCAACAGGAAAATACACAGAACTTGCAAACGCTACTCAGAAGCGCACACCGCGGAGGTTATCCCATCACTTTTTTCACAGCGGAAGAATTCTGTATAGAATGACTCCCGACTTGGGATTACTAAGGTGTGTCGAAGAAAAGGAAGCATCTAGGTTGTTAGAAGAGGTTCATGCACGGACCTGCGGTCCACATATGAATGGCTTTGTCTTAGCTAAGAAAATACTCCGAGCTGGATATTTTTGTATGACTATGGAAACGGACTGCATCCAGTATGTCCGAAAGTGCCATCGCTATCAGATACACGTAGACATGATAAAGGTGCCACCGAATGAGCTTACTGCAACAAGCTTGCCATAGCCGTTCGCCGCTTTGGGAATTGAAGTTATCGAACCTATCGAGCCTGCCGCCTCAAACGGGCACAGGTTCATTCTAGTGGCAATTTATTATTTCACCAAATGGGTTGAAGCAGCATCATATAAGGCAGTAACCAAGAAAGTTGTGGAAGATTTTGTCCGCGACCGTATCATTTGCCGGTTCGGCATCCCAGAGTCAATCATTACTGATAATGGTTCCAATCTTAACAGTGATCTGATGAAAACTATGTGTGAAACCTTCAAGATTAAGCACAAGAAGTCTACAATTTACAGACCTCAGATGAATGGAGCTGTAGAAGCAGCCAACAAGAATATCAAGAAGATACTGAGAAAAATGATAGAGAAACACAAGCAGTNCAGGTTGTTAGAAGAGGTTCATGCAGGGACCTGCGGTCCACATATGAATGGCTTTGTCTTAGCTAAGAAAATACTCCGAGCTGGATATTTTTGTATGACTATGGAACGGACTGCATCCAATATGTCCGAAAGTTCCATCGCTGTCAGATACACGTAGACATGATAAAGGTGCCACCGAATGAGCTTACTGCAACAAGCTTGCCATAACCGTTCGCCGCTTTGGGAATTGAAGTTATCGGACCTATTGAGCCTGCCGCCTCAAACGGGCACAGGTTCATTCTAGTGGCAATTGATTATTTCACCAAATGGGTTAAAGCAGCATCATATAAGGCAGTAACCAAGAAAGTTGTAGCAGATTTTGTCCGCGACCGTATCATTTGCCGGTTCGGCATCCCAGAGTTAATCATTACTGATAATGGTTCCAATCTTAACAGTGATCTGATGAAAACGATGTGTGAAACCTTCAAGATTAAGCACAAGAAGTCTACAACCTACAGACCTCAGATGAATGGAGCTGTAGAAGCAACCAACAAGAATATCAAGAAGATACTGAGAAAAATGATATAGAAACACAAGCAGTGGCACGAAAAGCTATCATTTGTTTATTGGGGTACCGTACCACAGTCTGCACATCAACCGAGGAAACTCCTTATATGTTGGTTTATGGTACAGAAGCGGTCATCCCCGTCGAGGTAGAAATTCCATCCTTGAGGATCATACAAGAAGCAAAACTTGACGACGCAGAATGGGTAAAAAGCCACTACGACCAATTAGCTCTAATAGATGGGAAGAGAATGAATGCAAGTTGCCATGGTCAATCGTATCAGAACAGAATGTCCAGAGCCTTCAACAAAAGAGTCAAGCTGAGACAATTCACACCGGGGCGGCTGGTGTTAAAGAAAATATTTCTGCACGAGGATGACGCCAAAGGAAAATTCTCTCCCAACTGGCAGGGTCCATACATGGTTCATCGGGCTCTAACAGGAGGAGCCCTCATACTCGCAGAAATAGATGGAGAAGTCTGGCCAAAGCCAATCGATTCAGATGCAGTCAAGCGTTACTATTTGTAATCTTTATGCTCTCCTATATGATGTATTTGAACTACGCCTGACCTGATTCCCGTTTAGGAGGGGATACGTAGGCAGTCCTATGGGTTCGGTCACAATTCAATAAAATTTTCATTTCCCCCGCTATTTAAAACTGGAGCAGAATTTTGAGGAGGACCCTCAAAATTCCGAAGTTGATCTTCAGCCATTCACCAACATGCAGTCGTCAGAAGTACCAACCCAGTAAACTGGGGCAGAGTTTTGAGGAGGACCCTCAAAATTCTGGAGCGGAAAAGGTTACAATGTCTTGAACTACGTCGTAGTCGTCGGTTCATCCAAAGGAAACTATTTTCAATTATGTATTTATGTTACATTTTTTACTAAATCATGCATGAAAATTATCAAAATTGCTTTGTTTAGCAACGCTACCTCAATGAAAACAAGATCCGAGCAGGACAAGCAAAGTCCACGGGGAGACGGACTAACCTTCCCCTTTTACAAAACTCACAATTTTTCTTTGAATACAGGAACCCAAGACATAAATCACCAGATACAATTACACACTCACACTTCTGCAGGAACACAACACTCAGAGTCATCACCTATTTTCACAACATCCCTAGCAGCCACAACATCACAATCGGCTATCAGCTAAGAGATTTTACCATTACCTGCCTTCTGCATTTTTCTGCATTGCATAAGGCTACCATTCTACCTTCCGAGGTTAAGCTTTACCTCCATCTGCATTTCTCTCCAATGCATAAGGCTACCATTCCGCCTTCCGAGGTTAAGGTCTACCTCCATCTGCATTTCTCTGCATTGCATAAGGCTACCATTGTACCTTATGAGGTTAAGCTCTACCTCCATTTGCATTTCTCTGCATTGCATAAGGCTACCATTTTGCCTTCCGAGACTAAGAACTGTCTCCATCTGCATTTCTTTGCATTGCATAAGGCTATCATTCTGCCTTCCGAGACTAAGCACTGTCTCCATTTGCATTTCTCTGCATTGCATGAGGCTACCATTCTGCCTTCCGAGGTTAAACTCTACCTCCATCTGCATTTTTCTGCATTACATAAGGCTGCCATTCTACGTTCCGAGACTAAGCACTGTCTCCATCTCCATTTCTCTGCATTGCATAAGGCTACCATTCTGCCTTCTGAGGCTAAGCTCTACCTCCGTAATCACATCGGCTGAGATATCACCATTTTTTATATTTACATCTTACACGGCTGAAATATCGCCACTTTATTTAAATCTCGCATCGGCTGAAACATTGCCACTTTATTTAAATCTTACACGGATAAAATATCGCCACTTCATTTAAATCTCGCATCGGCTGAAATATCGCCATCTTTATTTTAAATCTCGCATCGGCTGAAATATTGCAACCTTTCATTTACGTCTTGCATCGGCTGAAAGATAGCCACCTTCTGTATTTTCATGGGCTGAAACATCGCCAAATTGTCCAAAGGCGTCATTGTTCGGAGGCACCATTTTCATATCCCGAGAATGCCATGCCATAGCCTGAGGACCCCATTTTTATCTTCTGCATATCATTATTCAAAGGCATCATGGTTCGGAGGCACCATTCTTATAGCCCGAGAACATCATTTCATAGCCTGCGAATCCTTTATACGCTTCCTGGCCCAGGACGTCATGGTCTAAGGACGTCATCCTAACCGTCCAAAGACAAGCATTCACGGTCCAATGGGAACTTGCATCACGTTTAAATTTACGCA
>MU788997.1:0-50144 GCA_026770625.1 Nicotiana glauca
TTATGATTGGAACGAGTTCGTATCGTGTTTTGAAGTAGGTTGGAGGTTTTGGTTGAGGTCCCGGGGGCCTCGGGGTTAATTCCGGGGGTCAAACGGATCATTGTTGATGAAGAAAAGGAGCAGATTTGCTGTCATGAAATTGTAGGTATTTAAGGCATCGCGTTCGCGTGGGTGATGAACGCGAATGCTTAGAAGGAAAATGAAGGTCTGAGGATTTGGCCTACGCGTTCGCGAAGGGTGTGATGCAAACGCGTAGAGGAAGAAAACAGAGGCACGCGTTCGCGAGAGTGATCACGCTTTCGTGAAGAGGAAAAATGGGAGGCTGTGATGTTGGCCTTCGCGGACGCGATAAGGGAGTCGCGAACGCGAAGTTGTGGGTCAAGGTTCTACGCGAACGCATAAGGGTGATTGCGAACGCGTAGAAGGAAATATGGGCCTGGGGACATTTGGCCTACGCAGACGCGAGGCATGCTACGCGAACGCGAAGGGCCTGGGAGATTGGCCTTCGCGAACGTGAGGCATGCTACGCGAACGCGATGAAGGATTTCCAGCTGGGCAGAAAGGTTTTAAGTGATAATTCAGTCTCGAGCCTCATTATTTTCCTCCATTTTTACACTACTTTGAGAGCTAAGTGATAGAATTTGAAGGGGATTTCATCGGGAAGTGATTGGAGGTAAGTCTCNAGGGCTTGGATTTTTGCTATGTAAAGATTGGGATCAGGTGGCCCATTTGAACTCCGATTTTGATAACTTTTATATGTACGGACTCGTGGAGAGACGAGGATTCCGAAAATGTGAATTTCGTAATTTTTCGAGAAGCGGGTCCGGGGCCCAGGTTTTGGCAACTTCGTGTTTTTGGGTGTTTTTCGAGTTATTTCGATTGGGTTATGTTGCATTAGCCTATTTTGATGTATTCTTATTGGTTTTGATCAGATTTGGTACTCGAGGAGGTCGATTTGCGAGGGAAGCACAAGGCGAGTTAGGATTGTGGCCGGTTCNAAGACTAAGCTTATATCCGAATATTTGGGCTAGTTGCCATGTTTGGGGCCTCGTGCCGATCTGTAGAACCTTAGGGAAGCATGTGGAGCTAAATGACCCCTATACCTGTTGAACACATACTCTCAGTCGTATTCTTAGCTATAAAACATAATATGAATCGGTATTAGCAAATTGCATTCTAAATGAGAAATACCTAGGGTTGAATACCCTACTTTAGCTGAGTGGGCCCGAGAGGCCAAGTCTATATTGACTGAGAGGGGTCGAGGACCCATAGTAAGGTATTTGATGTATACCGGATCGGACTACACGGCGCAGTGTTATATATATATATATATGGATCGGACTGCACGCCGCAGTAGTATAGCGCTTGGGCTGAAGGAGCCCTCCGGAGTCTGCACACACCCCCAGTGAGCGCAGAATTATATCTATTATATTCGATCGGGCTGCACGCCGCAGCACTATATATACTATATTGGATCGGGCTGCACGCCGTAGCAGAATTAGTAAGGATCGGGCTGCGCGCCGCAGCAGTGTTGGAAAATTATGGGACAGTAGTAGACTGATACTGGACTTTCCTCCTTAGAGATGTTCTTACCTGTACCGTTACTTTTAGAACTGTTTAGTGTTCTTATAGGTTTTCTTACTTCCAGTTATTATTTATTTCTATTACTCACTGAGTTGGAGTACTCACTCTACTCCCCGCACCTTGTGTGCAGATACAGGGATCCGGGAGGGCAGTTGATATATATATTTTGCTGCTGTTTCACCTTACTGCGGAGTTATCGAGGTAGCTGCCGGTGTCCGCAGGACCCGATCTCTCCTTCCCGTTATCTCTTGTACTTCTGCTTTAGACTTGGTTGTATAGGATATTATTAAGATGTTTAGAGGCTCAGACTTGTGACACCAGATCTTGTTGGGCTGTTGTTTTAGTTGTTTTGATTTCCGCACTCTTATCATTATTATGAAATCATGATATTTTACCTAAATTAGAAATTTTGAGTTAATAATTGGATTGGTTAACGGGTAATGCTCAGGCTTGCCTAGCAATGTGTTGGGTGCCATCGCGACCGGGGTTTGGGTCGTGACACTATTAGTGTGCACTAGCCTGGCTCAGACGGTCTCAGTTACTATGCCCGCAACTACTTCTCAGGTCGGGGAGGTACTCAGACTCCCGCCGCTCGCACACCTGAGAAGGTTGTACAGGGACTTCAGACATTGGGGGCACCTCCAGCCCAGCCGGTTGCAGCTGCTCGGGACTATGTAGCTCCTGTTATGCTAGAGGACGATCAGTGCAGATTAGAGAGGTTTGGGAGACTCCAGCCTCCGTTATTTAATGGTGTTGAGGGTGAGGATGCACATGGTTTCTTATATAAGTGTCAGAGGATGCTTTGGACCGCATGTATTCTGGAGACTAATGGGGTCTCATTCACTACTTTCCAGTTCTCCAGGGCTGCACTTAGTTGGTAGGAGGCTTACGAGAGGCATAGGCTAGTTGGCACAACACCTCTTTCTTGGCAGCAATTCTTCGTTCTCTTTCTGGAGAAGTTTGTATCTAAGTCTAGCCGAGAGAAGATGTGCAGGCAGTTCGAGTAGCTTCGTTAGGGTGATAGGTCAATTACACAGTATGAGATACGGTTCTCCGAGTTAGCTCGTCATGCGGTCTGGTTGGTTCCCACAGACCAAGAGAGGATCAGTAGGTTTATAGATGGCCTCTGTTTTTAGCTTCGGTTGCTTATGACCAGAGAAAGGATGTCTGGGGCCACTTTTGATGATGTTGTTGACATAGCTCGATAGATTGAGATGATTCGTGGTTAGGAGTGGGTTGCGAGGGAGTCCATGAGCCTCGTGGTCAAGGTAGATTCAGTGGTACTCCTCATGGGAGTCAGTTTCAGCACAACAAAGGCCGTCCATTCAGGCATGCTCAGTCAGCTCGACAGTTCACCGTGGGGCATCATTGGGCTATGGTTCTCACAGTTCTCATCAGGGCCATTCATCACTTAGTGCCCTTCTAGCCCAGAGTTCGTCACATGCTTCATCAGTTCAGGGCTCTTCCATGTCAGGTTCTTCTATTAGTCATCCTGGTGCTAGGGGTTTTCTTCAATCCCCATCTCCAGCATCAGGGGGTTGTTACGAGTGTGGATAGTTGGGGAATATGTGGAGGCAGTGTCCTTGTCGTCTTGGGGTCTACCTCAACAGAGGAGTCAACTATCGACTTCAACACCAGTTACTTTACCACCCACCTAGTCAGCTAGAGGTGGAGGACAGTCAGCTAGGGGTCGCCCTAGAGGGGTAGTTCGATCAGGTGGTGGTTAGGCCCATTTATATGCACACCCAGTCACACCAAATACTATTGCGTTAGATGTTGTGATTACATGTATTGTCTCAGTTTGCCACAGAGATGCCTCTATGTTATTTGATCCTGGTTCCACTTTTTCATATGTGTCATCATATTTTGCTCATTATTTGGATACGCGTCGTGAGTCTCTTGTTTCATCTATTTGTGTATCTACTCCGGTAGGCGATACTATTATTGTGGACCACGTATATCGGTCGTGTGTGGTGACTATTGGGGGTTTGGAGACCCGAGTAAACCTTCTGTTGCTTTGTATCGTTGATTTTGATGTGATATTGGCCATGGATTAGTTATCTCCGTGTCGTGCTATTTTGTACTGTCATACTAAGACAGTGACATTGGCTATGCCGGGTGTTCCATGGATTGAGTATCGAGGTTTGTCAGATTATATTCCTAGTAGAGTGATCTCATTTTTGAAGGCCCAGCGGATGGTTGGGAAGGGTTGTCTTTCTTATTTGGACTTCGTGAGGGATGTCAGTACAGAGACTCCTACCATTGATTCAATCCCAGTAGTGAGGGACTTTCCAGATGTGTTTCCTGTAGACCTGCCAGGCATGCCACCGGATAGGGATATTGACTTTGGTATTGATTTGGTGTTGATCACTCAGCCCATTTCTATTCCACCAAATCGTATCGCACCTGCAGAGTTGAAGGAGAAACTTCAGGAACGCCTTGATAAGGGGTTTATTCGGCCTAGTGTGTCACCTTGGGTGCGCCTATTCTATTTGTAAAGAAAAAGGATGGCACGATAAGGATGTGCATTGATTACTAGCAGTTGAACAAAGTCACAATAAAGAACAAGTATCCTTTGCCTCGTATTGATGATTCATTTGACCAGTTTCAAAGATCGAGGGTGTTCTCCAAGATTGATCTCAGGTCAGAGTATCACCGGTTGAAGATCCGGGATTCTGACATTCTTAAGACAACTTTCAGGACCCTATATGGTCATTATGAGTTCCTTGTGATGTCTTTTGGGCTAACCAATACCCCAGCAGCATTCATGCATTTGATGAACATCGTGTTTCGGCCTTATCTCAACTCATTTATTATTGTATTCATTGATGATATTCTGGTGTACTCGCGTAGTCGGGAGGAGCACGTGGAGCATTTGAGAGTTGTATTGCAGTGGTTGACGGAAGAGAAGCTTTATGCAAAGCTCTCCAAGTATGAGTTTTAGCTCAGTTCAGTAGCTTTCTTGGGGCACGTGGTGTCTAGTGAGGGTATTCAGGTTGATCCGAAGAAGATAGAGGCAGTTCAGAGTTACCCCAGGCCGTTCTCAGCCACATAAATTTGCAGCTTTCTTAGTTTAGCGGGTTATTACCGTCGTTTCGTTAAGGGATTTTCATATATATTATCACCATTGACCAAATTGACACAAAAGGGTGCTCCTTTTAGGTGGTCGGATGAGTGTGAGGTGAGCTTTCAAAAGCTCAAGACTGCTTTGACCATAGCTCCAATATTAGTTTTGCCATCAGCTTCAGGTTCATATACAGTATATTGTGATGCTTCTAGAGTTGGTATTGGGTTTGTGTTGATGTATGAGGGTAGAGTGATTGCTTATGCTTCTCTTCAGTTGAATCCCCATGAGAAGAACTACCATGTTCATGATTTGGAGTTGGCTGCCATTGTTCACGTATTGAAGATTTGGAGGAATTATCTCTACGGTATGTCTTGTGAGGTGTTTATTGATCATCGTAGCCTCCAGCACTTGTTCAAGCAGAAGGATATCAATTTGAGGCAGCAGAAATGGTTGGAGCTGCTAAAGGACTATGATATTACTATCATGTACCATCCAGGGAAGGGCAATGTCATGGCCGATGCCTTGAGTAGGAAAGCGGTCGGTATGAGCAGTTTGGCATATATTCCTGTTGGGGAGAGACCTCTTGCAGTTGATGTTCAGGCCTTAGCCAATCAGTTTGTGAGGTTGGATATTTTGGAGCCCAGTAGAATCTTAGCTTGTGTGGTTTCTTGGCCTTCCTTGTTTGATCACATTAGATAGCGCCAATACGACGATCCTCATTTGATTGTCCTCAAGGATAGAGTTCAGCACGATGATGCTAGAGATATGACTATTGGTGATGATGGGGTGTTGAGGATGCAGGGACGGATATGTGTGCCCAATGTAGATGGTCTTCAGGAGTTGATTCTGGAGGATGCCCACAGATCGCAGTATTCTATCCATTCGGGTGCCGCGAAGATGTATCAAGATTTGAGACAGCACTACTGGTGGAGAAGAATAAAGAAATATATAGTGGGATTTGTATCTCGGTGTCTCAATTGTCAGCAGGTGAAATATGAGCATCAGAGATCAGCTGGCTTGTTTCAGCAAATGGATATTCCAAAATGGAAGTGGAAGTGGATCACCATGGATTTCGTAGTTGGACTCCCACGGACTTTGAGGAAGTTCGATGCTATTTGGGTTATTTTGGATCAGTTGACCAAGTCTGCGCACTTTATTCCTGTATGTAGTATCTATTCTTTAGAGCGGTTAGTTGAGATTTATATCCGAGAGATTGTTTGGCTGTATGGTGTCCCGGTTTCCAACATTTTTAGACAGAGATACTCAGTTTACATTGCAGTTTTGGAGAGTCGTGCAGTGAGAGTTGGGTACTCAAGTTGAGTTGAGCACAACTTTTCACCCTCAGATAGACGAGCAGTCCGAGTGCACTATTCAGATATTGGAGGACATGTTGCACGCTTGTGTCATTGATTTTGGGGGTTCATGGGACCAATTTCTACCACTCGTGCAGTTTGCATATAACAACAGTTATTAGTCGAGTATTCAGATGGCTCTATATGAGGCTTTATATGGGAGACGGTGTAGATCTCCAGTAGGTTGGTTTGAGCCGGGTGAGGCCATAATTTTGGGTATAGACTTGGTGTAGGATGCTTTGGACAAGGTGAAAGTGATTGAGGAGCGGCTTCGTACAGCGTAGTCGAGACAAACGAGTTATGCTGACAAGATGTTTTGTGATGTGTCTTACATGGTTGGGAAGAAGGTTCTACTGAAGGTTTCACCCATGAAGGGTGTCATTAGATTTGGAAAGAAGGGTAAATTTAGTCATCGGTTCATTGGGACTTTTAAGGTGCTTCATAGGATTGGGGAGGTGGCTTTTGACCTGCTAGCTTTGCCACCTATCTTGTCGAGTGTGCATCCGGTATTTCATATTTCTATGATCCGGAAGTATATTGGCAATTCGTCTTATGTTTTTTTATTTCAGCACAGTTCAGTTAGACGGTGATTTGACTTATAAGGTGGAGCCAGTGGATATTTTGGAGCGGCAGGTCCGAAAGTTAAGATCAAAGGATACAGCTTCAGTGAAAGTGTAGTAGAAAGGTCGGCCCGTAGAGGGGGATACTTAGGATACCGAGCGGCATATGCGAGCATATATTCACACCTGTTTGAGGTTTCAGGTATGTTTTTTTACTCGTTCGAGAATGAACGTTTGTTTAAGAGGGGGAGAATGTAACGACCCGACCGGTTGTTTCATGAGTTACAGCCCCGCTTCACCTATTTTTACTTATTTATGTGTCGTTCAGCTGTATTTCATCGTATTGTGTTGGTTGTTTTGTGTTCGGAGTGTCCTTGGAGTGGAATGAGACAATTAGTCTCTTATTTAGGAGCTTAAGTTGGAAACGTCAATCGGATGTTGACTTATGTGTAGAAGATCTCGGATGTGAATTCAGATGGTTCGGATAGCTTTGTTAGGTGATTTTGGACTTAGGAGTGTGTTCAGAATGTAATTTCGAGGTCCGTAGTAGAATTAGGCTTGAATTGGCGAAACTGGAAATTAGCGTTTTCCGATCGGCAATGGAAATTGTGATATCGAGGTCGTAATGGAATTTCGGAAATTGGAGTATGTCTATTATGTCATTTTTGACGTGTGCAAAATTCCAGGTCATTCAGGTGAGGTTTGATAGGTTTCGGCATCATTTGCGGAATTCGAAAGTTTAGAAATCCTTAGGTTTGAATCCGAGGGTGATTTGGTGTTTTAATGTTGTTTTGAGCGTTCAGAAGGTTTGAATAAGTTTGAATGGTAAGATGTGGCTTGTTGGCATGTTTGGTTGAGGTCCCGAGGGCATCGGGTTGAATTCGGGAGGTTGTCGGATCAAGGATGGGATTTGAGGAAGTGTTGAAGAATTTCCGTTAGCTGTCATAACCGCACCTGCAGAGTGGGGACCGCAGGAGCGAGGCCCGCAGAAGTGCATAAGCAACTACAGATGCGGCCATAAGTGAGAAGGGCAGGAGCCGCAGGGGTGCGCATGGGACCGCACCTGCGAGATCGCAGATGGGGGATCTTGATCACAGAAGCGATTGTCGAGGGTTAAGTGAAAATCACACCTGCGATGGATTTTTCGCAGGTGCCGTGTCACAGAGGTGACTTATGGACCGTAGATGCGGAAGTTCTAGGAAGAAAGTATATAAGATCTCCTTCGCGAATTTCAGTCCATTCTTCACCATTTTTGGACGGGTTTGGAGCTTAGAGCTGTGAGTTCAAGAGGGAATCAAGGGGTATCAGAAAAGTAAGTTACCTGGGCTTTATATTTTGTGTTTGTGATGATTTTCCACTATTTAATCATGAAATTAGTGGGGAATTTGGGGTGAAGTTGAAGGATTAGGGCTTGAGTTTTGGATAGCTTTGATCGGGGATTTGAGGAACCATTTGTGGTTAGATTTGGATGATTTTGGTATGTATAGACTCGGTAGTGAAAGGAGTTTCTACTTTTGCGACTTTTGTTGGATTCCAAGGCGTGGGACCGGAGGCCGGTTTGAGCCAAATTCGGGAATTTTGGTCTAATTTGATTATTTTCATGTGAAATTCATTCCTTTAATGTATATAGATGATAATATACTAATTTTGGTTAGATTCGGAGCATTTGGAGGCCGAGTCGAGAGGCAAAGACATCGCGGGTTAGGGTGTTGTCCGGTTTGAGGTAAGTAATGATTGTAAATCTCATCCTGAGGGTATGAAACCCCGGATTTCACATTGTTTCACTATTTTAAGGTGACGCACATGCTAGATGACGAGCATGAGGGCGTGCACTGTTAGGGATTGTGACTTGGTCCGTCTCGTAGCGACTATTAAGTTGCGTATTTGACTGAAAACTGTTTGATACTTATGTGCTTTGGAAAGTATTACTATGTTTTAGACTGAATGCCATATTTGGGCCTCATGCCAAGATGTTGGACGCTTAGGGGATTTTTACTATTGTTCCTCACTATTTTGGTTTAAGATCTGTACTTAATCATGTTATGTTTTTCTGATTTCATAACTCAGTCTTATTTACTCCGTTTTGATGCATAAAATGATATTTTGGGCTGAGCACCCTATTTTATTGATAGCCTGAGTGGCTTGAGAGATTTCTGACTGAGTGAGGCCGAGGGTCTGTGTTGTAAGGATATCATGGGATCGGGCTGCGTGCCACAACATCTTTTACTGATTTATGATATATGAGAGGTCGAGAGCCTGATTTATTATGCCACGAGATGGCTTGTTATAGCACTTGGGTTGTAGGAGCCCCTCCAGAGTTTGTACACCCCAGTGAGCGCGGGTACCCTGAGTGAGTTATATGATGTTACCCGAGGGGTTGTTCTTGATTCATGTTGTGCCCGAGGGGCTGATTACGAGCGATTGTGAGGTTGCCAGAGGGGCTAATTATGAGAAATGTTATGCCCGATGGGCAATTTATGATACATGTTTTGCCCGAGGGGCTATTTATGATTTTCATCACTTTTATTCTAAACTTTATTGAACCTCTACTGAAACTGTTGGAAAAATATCTTCAAATGATTTTTACTGAAATTGGATATTTATGAGATGATTTGATTTGTATACTATTTTAAAAGTGTACTGTACTTACTGCGATTTTATTTCGTGGATTCATGTGTTTCTTACTATGCAGTCTTTATTTACTTTTATTACTTACTAAGTTGGCGTACTTACATTACTCCATGCACCTTGTATACAGATCCAGGAGTTGCTGGACGCACTGATCTTTCATCCATCGCGGATATTCAGAGTCGGCAAGGTAGCTGCATGGCGATTGCATCCTTGCTCTTCTCCCTCTTATTTTCCTTAAACTATATTAGTTTTTTCCAGACTGTGATAGTCTTAATTGTATTCAGACGGTTCTTAGTAGATGCTCGTAACTTGTGACACCCCGATGTCGGGCCTTTGTTCTTTTCGCACTTGTTATTTAGACTTATACTGTGAAATTTTATTAATTAATAGTTTAAAACATCCTTATTATAAAATATCGTTGTTTTGGGATTGTGTTGACTGGTCTAGTTTCATGATAGGCTCCATCATGATCGGGTTGGTTTTGGGATCATGACAATTTAATAGGTAGAAAGAGGACCATCGGTTAATTCCTGCTTTCAACCAAAGTGGAGAGTTATATCCATAATTAACTTCCCCTAATTTTATTCAAATGCTAATTTAGCGAAATATAGTTATTAAACTAAAATATTTCATAAGCCACACGTGGGCCACATTTTACATTGTTGGTGCTAGTCTTACATTATTAACTTTATAAAATTTTATATTCCAGTTAAACGTATAATAATATAAAAATATTTTAATATTAAATCACTTTAAAATAGTAATGTTAGAGAATGATAGTCATGTGAGCATCGCTAGTAACTATATCATGGTGAGATAGATATGATTCCTTTTTTAGTGGCGGAGACAAAATTTCTACTAAGAAGGTTCAGAAAAAAAAAATTAAAAAGTTGAAAGAGACTATGCTCAATGGGAATTGAACCAGTAACCTAACAAATATCCCCTATCACTAAATTATGTTTTTGAGCTATGTTAAAGGATTTCAAAATATATTATATAGAGGTATAACTCGAATTTTGATTTATATATATATATATATATATATATTTTCAGTAAAGAAGGTTCGAGTGAACTCATTTTCGCCACTGCCCCCGTGCTTAATTAAATATTTTGGGTTTATATATATTTGTTTGATGAGAAGAACTTTTCCCCAATAATTTTATTTTTATTTATATATGGAGGAGTGTTGTATGGGTTAAAATCTGATCACAAATGGATTATCATTAAAAGGAATGGTAAAGGGTCGACCAAGCTCTAGTTGTGTCCATAAGGCGCAATGGCGATGAATATCTCGGCCACTGCCGAGATCGAGCCATTGAAAGGCTTGCACGACAGAATATATGTCGTAACGCTTGAGCGAGTAGAGTATAGTATAGTCGAGAAAGGGTATGATGGTTAAAGACCATTGAATAAAGGGAAAGATTTGTAATATATATATATATATATATGAGGAAAGAAAGCAAGAAAAGGGGGATTCTCCCAGGAGAGAAGAAGGAACGGGAGGAGACCTTCAACAAAAAAGTAGAAGCCTAGGTTTTGGTTACAATCTTTTTGTAATTGTTACTATTAAATCAATAAAGATAGATCTCTTAGTTCTCAACAAGATTCCCTCGCTTTCTTCTTTGCTCTTTCATATACGAAATAATTTGGTATCAAAGATGTAAACTTATCATTTACATTTGACGATTTTCAATCGTCCTAAGAAATGTTATGCAAACTTGGTCTCATGTGATTCATTCACTAACTTGTCAGGCCAAGTTAAGCCAATTTCGTTTGGGTTTAACTTATCACTCTCTCTTGTTCGTTCCGAATAGGAATGTGAGCACTCGCATAAGTATACGAGCAAGGAACGAACGCCACCAAAACACCCTAGGAAAAGGTTTCTTACCATGCCATCTCGCAAGCAACAATCGAGCAAATCCCTCTAAAGTCGTATCATACTACAAATAACAGAAACGGTTTAGTACGGGTCGACTATTGAGAAACAATATCCGGAACAAGGGACTCACCCATGAAATGCAAAATGTTCTCCAATAAAAGCAAGATTGAGCAAATCGGGATTTGCCTCGACGCACGCGCCAATAATACGGCGACGAGCAATGTTCTCTAGTAAAAATGATACAACATGTTATAATTCCGACCTCGATCGAATTAACACCCTACAACCATTGCCAACCAAAAGAAAAGTTCAACCTCGCTCGAATTAACAACGGGTTATAATTTCGACCTTGCTCGAATTAATACCCATACGGCCATCGACCGTCGCCAAACAAAAAAAAAGTTCGACCTCGCTCGGATTTACAACGGGTTAAAATTCAGACCTCCCTCGAATTAATACCCTTACGGTCATCAGTCGTCGCCAAACAAAATGAAAGTTCAACCTCGCTCGAATTTACAACGGGTTACAATTCCAACCTCGCTCGAATTAATACCCGTACGGCCAACGGTCGTCGCCAAAAAAAACAAAGTTCGACCTCACTCGAATTAACACCTTTACGTCCACCGGCCATCATCAAACGGGTAACAATTCCACCTCACTCGAGTTAACACCTTAAGGCCATCAACCATCGTCGAATAAAAAAAAATTTAACCTCGCTCAAATTATAACGGATTATGATTTCGATCTCAAATTCACGTCTTTGCGTCTGTCGGTCATCGCCAAGTAAAAGTAAAAATTCGTCCACCTGAATCGATTGTTTAAGGTTCAAACTCATTCAAATATGAGTCAGAAACTGACTTCGCCCAAGACGGCAACTCCAAGTTCGACCCCGTTCGAGTATATAAATCAGAAACTGATTTCGCCCAAGAGGTAAACTCCTAGTTCGAACTCGTTCAAATATAAGTCAGAAACTAATTTCGCCCAAGATGGCAACTCCAAGTTCGAACTCGTTCAAATATAAGTCAGAACTTGACTTTGCCCAAGATGGCGAGTCTCAATCGGACTCGTTTGAATTAAGATTAATTCCGGCTAAGTTGGCAAACCAGGACTCAATCTCGGCCGAACTTGCAAATTCGGAATTACTTCATTCAGACTCACACAACTAGATCCTACCCAATCAGGGCAAGGTCAGATTCCTAATTAAAAAGATTAGGGAATCATAAAAAAATGAAGGTCTACGCAAAAGATATATATATATATGCGACAAACGGGGGAGAGGGAAAAAGAAAATCAAAAGATACACAAACAAAGGCGAAGCAACTACTTCACACAATATACGTGCGCAACAGTCGCACCTTACAAAAGGCCAAAATAGGCCCTCAAGAAGAAGATGAAAATAAACAAACAAATAAAAAAAACTAAGTACACAGGTTGCAGCAATAATTTCACTTGGCATCATCCCCACCGTCGCTCTCCCCAACATCTTCATCATTAGAAGTGATAGACTTTAAATACTCTTGCCTTATGTTTTGATGATCTAACAAACTTACTTTTAAGAACCAGATAGGGAACCTAACCTACTTGGATTGCTGCAAGCTTTAACAGATTCCAACTAAAGGTGAACTGCGACAGATTCAGGAGCTAGGAACCCACACAAGAACCTGATACTCTTGTGGTTTTCTCACAACAGTATAGAGTCAATTGGACACTGCTGGAAATGAAGTGACTGACGGCACTGTTTCTGACGCACTGCACTATCTGGCCACTTATTCTCTAACCAAACAAAGTACTCACACCTTTTCAAGTGATGTGATCCAGATGTACCCACAATGAGCTTTATACAAAACATTACTGGAAGGTTTCTGTCTCATTCAAGCCTCTTGCAAAAATAGAGAAATCAATCCTCATAAGCTTGAAGAACAAGGTTGAATTCTACTACGGACCAGTTCTTAAAAGATAGACTTTTGTTGTCCTAGTTAGGTTATAACCTTGTTATTGTACTTACTGTATCTCCTAAACTGCTTACCTAGAAGCGTTTTGATTAGGAATTCTCTTGAAAATCCGTAAACTCCTTGAGTTTATGTTGTGACTAGATTTAGTCATAAGGAAAATTCTCTGTAATTGTAGAGTTACAAAGTAGCTTGTGGTGAGAGCATCACAAGTTTAAATAAACCTTTGTAACTAGGATAGTCATAAAGTGTCTTGTGGTAAGAGTACCACAAGTTAGTTGAGTAAATCCTTTGCAATAGAAATTATTATAAAGTGGCTTGTAATAGGTAGTTTACAAGTTAGTGAAGTTAAAATCCTACCAGTGTAGGTCGTAGTTTTTTTATCCCCTTGTGTGGGATTTTTCCACGTAAAAATCCTCTACCTTATTTACATACCGTTGTATTAAGCATTCTCAGCAAAACTTTATAGAGGACCATGTACTCTACGATTTGGTGGACCCATACAAACTAACAATTGGTATCAGAGCAGGTTCCTCCTATCATGCTAACACCTAGGAAGGATCCTCATGGCGGATCCGCCAAGTTTTGAAAAAGGTCAATCCATATACAAACCCCCCAAGCTTGATGTACAATGCTATTGGTGGTGGAAAGCTAGAATGCACGATTTCATCATGGCTGAGGATTGTGAGCTATGGGATATCATTTTCAATGGTCCTTATGTTCCAATCAAGGTACTAGACGAATTTCCATTTTTAATGGCAAAAACCAGCAAAGAATACACTGAAGCGGACAAGAAAGTTGTGGAGAAGAATTTTCGTGCCAAGAAAATTCTGGTGTGTGGAATAGGACCTAAAGAGTAAAATAGAATCTCTATCTGTGACACTGCAAAGGAAATATGGGAAGCTTTGCAAACAGCTCACGAGGGAACTACACAAGTAAAACAACCAGAAGATAAACCTAATACTGGTGATAGTTCCATGATGGCAGTTGAAGGCGAGGAGACTGGACATGACTCAACTTTTGCTTTGATGGCTCAATTAGATGATGATGAAGACAATGGAAACAAAGAGGTAAACTTCAGGGATGTTCAGATTAAATCTGAAATCCTATTCTCCAAAAAAACTCATGTGTTTAACTGATATTTTAATCACTACATTTTATAGTCTTACAGAGGATAGGGGTTCTTTGATCTTAGAATTAGGAGAATCTGAACATGCTAGAGATGACTTCGCGGATGCAATTACTGACCATAAGAAAACCATTGAAATCTTCAGAAAAGAAAAGAGTGATCTGTTGGCAGAAATTGCAGACCAAAGGGAAACAATAGTGAAACCATGGATTAAGTCAAAACCTGAAAGTGTTGAAAAAGGAAAGGAGATAGCAAGTGAGGGACACATTAGGCTTGAAAATGAGGTGAAAGCTTTGGGATTTAGGATGTGTGCTGAAATTGAGAAAAAACGAGCTTCTCCAAACCAATCTAGAAAGATTAATGAATGATCTAGAAAAGTCTCTAAAGTGGACATGGTCCTCAGAAGCTACCACTGCCTTGCTTACTAATGATTGTGAAAAAGGGCAGGGAGTAGGGTTCCAAAGGGAGAAAACACCTCACTACCCTCACAGTAGGTACCTCATTGTCTCTGATAACTGGCCTCGTACCTGATTTAGGAACATTGGGCACTTCAAGGAAAGTGTCCAGGCCAAGAATCAATCAGTTTAGAAAGACAAAGTGGTTGTTGAAACCGTGACTACAAAAGAGGGACCAGGTTCCACTCATAAAAAATGCACATTACCTACATGGACTAAGAGAATTCTTATTCATCTTCTTGCTTACTATAAGGGACCCAAGCTTGTTTGGGTTCCTAAAACTAACTCCTAATCTCTTGTGTAGGGAACAGTAAAAGGAAGTGGTCAACAATGGTTCATAGATAGTGGATATTCGAAACACATGATGGGGAACACCACAGACTTTCTTTCATTAAAAGCTCTGCAAGGAGGGAGTGTATCCTTTGGCAATGGCAAAATACGGTACATTCTTGGAGTTGGAAAAGTTGGGAAGTCACTCACTCATTCTATTGAAAATGTGTACTATGTCAATGGGCTTAAGTACAGTCTCCTAAGTGTTTCTCAAATCTGTGATAAAGGAAACAAGGTGGAATTCTTGTCCAAAATATGTACAGGCACTGACCTTGTGACCGGTGAAATAGTACTCGTGGCCGAAAGATACAAGAACATCTATGTTGCTGATTTCGAATCTTTATAGAGTGGTGATCTGAGTTGTCTGAAAGCTGTTGACGGTGATGTTGAACTATGGCACAGAAGACTAGGCCATACAAGCTTTTCCCTTCTAAACAAACTAATTTAGAAGGACCTGGTCCATGGTCTTCCTATGTCATAATTCAAGATTCAAAAAGTCTATGATGCCTATGCAAGAGGAAAATATGTGAAGTCCTCCTTTAAGTCTAAAAGAGATGTCAGCACCTCAAAGTCGCTTGAGCTTCTACATATGGATATGTGTGGACCTCTGAGGGTGCAAAGCAGAGGAGGGAAGAGATACATTTTCGTAATTGTGGATGACTATTCCAGATTCACATGGACTCTGTTTCTTAGGGAAAAAAAAAGATGAAACTGTTGAAGTGTTTGTGGCCTTCGTGAAGAAAATCCAGGTGAAGATGGAGTCTAGAGTTGTATGCATTAGATCAGATCATGGGACAGAATTTGACAATGTCAAACTTGATGAATTCTGTAACGAAAATGGCATCACTCACAACTTCTCAACTCCCAGAACTCCCCAGCAAAATGGAGTAGTAGAAAGGAAGAATAGAACTCTGGAAGAAATGGCAAGAACAATGCTGATTGACAGTGGAATTGCAAAGAACTTCTAGGCTGAAACTGTCAACACTGCCTGCTACTTAGTGAACAGGTGCATGATCAGATAACTTCTGAATAAGACATTGTACGAATTGTTGAATGTAATAAAACCCAAGCTGACTCATCTAAGAACATTTGGATGCAAATGCTACGTTCTCAACAATAGAAAGGATCAGCTTGGTAAATTCGATGCCAAAAGTGACGAAGGAATATTTTTTGGGTACTCTTCCCAAAGCAAGTCTTACAAGATATATAACAAGTGGACTCAATGTGTTGAGGAGAGTGTCCATATTATTTTTGACGAATCTTATCCATCATTTGAGAAGAGTGCTGAGGAAGATCAAGATAGAGAACCCTTACTCGTTCCTGGTGAAGTCATTAACATGACAAATGGAAAGACAGGTATGATGAGTCAAGTAAAGGAGCCAAATGAAGACAACGCTGCCTCATCATCAACAGAACCAAGCACCTCAATTACAACCACTGAAGCTGAATAAAAGGTGGTTGGTGCAGTTCAGGGAACTCCACCAGCACCTGAGAGAATGATAGAGGAAAATCAGCCCAACATACCTTCCTTCTCTCAGAATGAACCTCAGGCGTATAACTGGAGACACCAAAGCTCTCACCCTATAGATAACATCATCACTCCTCTAGATTCTTGTTTACCGTGAAAATGGTAACGACAATTAAATTTGTAAAATGGGACTCTAAAAGTACGTGATCTATTCCCGAGCTAGTTGTTAGAGTAAATGATGCTAGTAATATGAAACTCAACGATGGAGCATGAATTAAAATGAGATAATGGTCTAACCGAAGGGCCTGCTGCCCTGATATATGCCTGGCCCATAGGGAATTCGGGGTCGACTTTAAGGTCGAACTCGAGCTATCGGGGATGGTCAAGGATGGGATAACAGTTGAAGATATAATTAAACAAGGCTCCTTATATCCAAAACTAAGTTATATGATAAAGAACAGATATAAAAGCGATGGATATCGAGGTATCCTCGAATCAGTGAGGGCCAATAAGTTAAGAAATAAGAGAGGGAGAGAGAGTTATATTATTGCACTTGTGGAGAAATGGAGCAACATCAGTCCTTTACAAGGTAGGGTGAGTCCCCTTTTTATAGGAGGGGAACTCGGCTATAAGTACATATGTATTAATTACAAAATACGAAGATGGGATGGATTGATGCGATGCCTCAGTGTAGGCTCTGGATAGGCCGGCCCTGTGCCCTGTCAGACTCAACCACGTGTCTTAGGAGATGCCCTTTTTGTCCTAGCTTCGGCCTCCGTCTGGCTTTGAATCGGGCCTCGACAAGCCCCGTAAGAGAGGATTAAGTCATGGCTCCATGTCCTCGGGGTCTTGAGGTATCTCCCCGAGATGGCTTGATAGCAAGAAATCAGGCCCTCTGGTTTCACTGCGTACAGATAGTCTCCGCGTTTCTCAGAATGAAGCAATGGGAAACGACTATGACCATTGATTCCTCGAGCTTCTCATGGCAATATTACACTAACGATTTGAATTATGGTGCAATATTTTGTGATAGATGGCATATCTCATAGACACATGCTCAATACACTGTCATTTCCTCTTTTCAAGGTAAAAATACAGTCGTTGAATCGATTTTTCAAAGATGCAGTACTTGCATTCGTCGGTCAATCTTCCAAAGCCTTGATGACCGTGTCGTTGCCCCCTATAAATGGGGTGCCTTTGTGTTGTTTTTCCTATCTCAATAACTTTGTTAGCATGCATACATATACCTTCTTGTCATCTTCTTCTATCTTTGAACATCATGCTTGGGGCTCCTGACCTCAAGGACGTTTGGAAGAGCTCCCTTAGATCGTATTATGGCCCTTCACTGGGGGCTTTCCTTTGTCGAGCATAATCACATTATCTCGTTATGGTTGTCAATATGCTGGTCTTCACTGCTGCTATTGGCCAAAGGTGATGATGGATGGGGAGTCGGTTCCCCTCTCGTGTAGATAGTCGTTCGGATTATGCACCGCTGCTCACTATCCTACCCGGGCATGGTGTGGCACTTCATCTTTAGGGCTCTTTCTTACCCGAGAGATAAAGTGGCCCTACCGGTCGTCGAGGTTGGGGCCCGCCTAATCTTTAACCTTTGGCTTCGGCAGGCTATGTCTCTTTTCTCTGCCTCCTCTGCGTCTCCTCATTTTCTTCTTCTTTATCTTCTCCGGCAAGAATCCCTAGAGGGATTGAGCTGGGAACCTAGGGAGGTGAAGGTCGAAGTAATCACGCTCAAGGGTGCGTATTCGAGGGGGCGACACTCGAGGATGCTGATACTATAGATGCATCTTTGAGGACGGATCGGACTTTTGGGTTTCATCTCATGTACATCCTTCTGTTCCTTCGCTCTAGGAGTAGACTCTTGTATGCTTTCTTGATTGTATTTAATGACCCCTCGAGGGCTGTTGTACATGGATTTTTATGAATATGAATATATTCCTTTGATTTCTGCTTTTGATTTATGATGAGTAACTGCATGTTTTCATATCCCTCGAAGCCCTTTGAATGTCTTCTTTTACTTCTTGACTGCTGATATTTGACTCGGGTGCGAGCATCCTTTCCACTTCTTTACTAATCGACATGGCTCTCTTCCGATCCCATCGTTGTGCCTCGGAGAAATCTTGGATTGTTCGGACAGGCCTGAGCTTTCGGGGCCCATCAAATTATATGGAGATAATGAGTTGGATCTCGGGGCCTTTGAGGATATTATCCTAGATGAAGTCCAGCTTCGGGTACTGGGGGATCCCCTCTGATCTTTGATGCAGACAGATTTCTTTAGAAATGTACGGGATAGATTTTTTGGCTGAGGGGTTGCCTATACTTAGTCGTTGCTTCGAACCTTTGTGGAGAGTTTGTGGTTGGAGCTTCTTGTGTTTATTCTTCTTTCTTGGAAAGGGAATCATGAGATCAGATACTACCTCGCATTAAGTGATGACGTGGAAAGCTTTCTGAAGTCCGATTTCTCTTCGGTGGGGATCCTCGAGGCAGGATGTTATCTCAACTTTGGAGATAATACGGATGGCTCCTCGAGTCTTGGCTTCTCGACAAAAGATACTTTAGTGGTCGGGTATCATCCCGTTGGACTATATCGATGTCGTAGGCTTCTCGGGGCTTACTCCGGGTAGGCGAGTCGTTGCTGCTTCTAGCATATAAGCGGGGTGGCTTCGGCTTCTTCGCAGGAATTCACTATTTTTAGGTAGTTATCCTTCCGCTTTGGCATAGGGTTCCTCATTTCTTTAGGTGTAAAAATTATTGGTGAATGCCCTTGCTTTGGACTATTAGTTTTACCATAGTCATGGCAACCACTTCGGGGCCGGCATGGCAGAGAGTGGAGAGTGTTGTTCCTGGAGTTCGGGAGCCGAGGGAGTTTGTTTCGAAGGCGGTATCTTTGATAAGGAGTGAGAATTTGGAGATGGTGAGAAAATACTATGGATGGAGTGAGGGGATAGCGCTGCAGGTGCTTCCCCCGGAAGAGAGTGTTACGGACTCCACTGACGGATTCTTGAGCGTATACCTATATCCTTTTGTATTTGGCCCCCTCGACAGGGTCGTGCTTGATTTTTGCTTGAAGTATCGGGTTACTTTGGCACAAACACATCTGTTGTTTTGGCGGGTGGTGATGATGATGAGGTTCTTTGCGGAGAAGGATGACCTTGAATTCACACTTAATCATCTTGTCATCCTACACCGGCCCTTTCATCATCAGGTCCTGCTGACCTTGAGGTGTCGTTCACCCACGTCCTTTATGGTTGACGATGAGGAGGATGGGGATCAAGAATGGGACGGCTGGTCATTCGAGTCCAGATGGTTAATATCATCCCCAAGGAGCTTTTGCCATTTCCCGAAGGGTGGAATTATGCACGTGAGTGGAGTGTCTGTTGCCTTATCAGATTGTACCTATAGCAAAAATTAGTTGAATAATAGTGTGATTTTTACCTTGTTGTAGCAACTTCATGGACACCGAGCGAAGTCTCTAACCTACCCGGCTGGGTTCGGAGGCTGGTGACCCACTCGGCCTGCGATTAGCATCGGTGGCGAGTTGTGCTTCGCGTCAGATGGGGAGCGAAATACCAAGGTATGTGTTCATGTTGCCTTGGCCTTCATATTTTTTAGGTAATATTTTCCCCTTTTACTTGTACTGGACTTTGCCGCTGCAGATATCAGGCAATTCCTTGGGATGAGGCAGTGCTCTTCCAAAGAGGGGAAGGAGTCGTTGGCCTCCGAATCGAGGGACGATGGCGATAAGAGGGGTCAACACCCATGAGGTGATAGAGATCCTAGTGGTGCTGATCGGGCTGGTGTCTCAAAGAAGAGGGAATCATCTGATCCTGATGCCTCCGGAGTACTTGATTCCAAGTCGGCGATGCCTTCGAGTGAATATGCATTTCCCGAAGCCGGTTCTCCCAGGGCCGAAGAGGCAGGATCAGCAAAAGTGTGTTCCGACTTCGAAGAAGTCTGTTGATTTCACTTCGTGGTACGTTTAGGCACAGTTTCTCTGTACTCCGCACTTTTTACCCGCCATTGAGCTTTTCTTGTGCAGGCCTATGACAGGCTTACATCTGAGCTGGTCCGTCAAGGGGTCAAGCTTCAGAAAATTCAGGGAGGGAGAATCCCTTAGGATGCTTAGTGAGGAGAAGGAGGGCAAGTTGTTGTATTGGCGATGTGAGGTGCACCGGAGCTCGAATTACGAGAGCTATTTGATGGAGTAGGTAACTTTATGCAGCTCGAGCTTTGCTCTCTTCGGCCTCTTTAGGTTAACGCCCCTTTTGGTTATATCAGCTGCAGAAAAAGGTGGAGGCTATGGAGTACCTTAAGGGCGATATCGACCGCGCCAGAACGGCTAGTGGTGAGTTAAGGGCTCAGGTGCAAGCTCATGCTTTTTAGAGGAGGCAGACGCCTTGGCCAAGGTCCCCGTCCTCGAAGTCCAACTCTGTTTGGCTCGAGATAATGCCAAAGTCCAAGCAGATATGATTGAGAAATTTAAATTTGAACTTTCGAAGACCACGACCGAGATAATTGACGCCTGGGCTAAGGCGAGCTAAGTCAAACCAATGCTGATTAGGAGATGGTGATCCGTATGAAGGACATCGCGGATGCTCAAGCTGAGCTGAAGTGAGCTCTCGACCAGAAGAAGAGGATCGAGGAATATGTCCATTGCAGATCCCGAAGAGAAGTACTCGAGGAGATTAGCGCAAGGGTCTTCATTCTTTCTGATGAATTGGATCGAGCAAGGGTGGACGAGCGTGATGCGTGGTCATTTCTTACTATTGGGGTGGAGAGTGGGCCCGACAAGCTGTAGCCTTTCGGAATGGATCGTAGATTGCGCTGTTTTGTCGCTTTGTTTTTATACATGTAGAACATGTCTGTTTATGGAGAGTGCATCCCCCTCCCTCCCTTGTTTTTTGCATATGTAATATAAGAGGAGGCTTTGAAGCCTTATTTCTTATGCATCTCTTTTCCGTTATTGCCTTCGATCAGGTAGGCCAATTTCGATGTTTGGTGGGATCCTCGTAAGTCCGGTTGGGCCCGGGGCTCCTAGGTGTGATTCTTGACGCGAGCAAGCGTTGCGGCCTCTGTGCCTTGTCCGGCCGCTCAGGTCCAGTATTCGAGTCGTACCGCGATTCAAGCTTTAACTGACTGTCAAGTTCTTTCCTTCCTGCATGGGCGGATAGCGATGGCCTCCCGTGCTTTGAGTCGCAATGACCTTGTAAGTGGGTGGTCCGGAGGCTCACTCGTATGGCGATCGTAGCATTTATTCTGTGCCCTTAGGCATACTGTAATTTTGTACTTATTGTGGGTCCAGTCTCCGAGTCGCTTTGCGATTCGAGCTTTAATTGACCCTGAAGTTTTTTCCTGCCTATATGGGCAGAAGGCGATGGCCTTTCATAATTCGGCTCGAAATGACCTTATAGGCGGGTGTCCCTGAGGCTCACTCGGCTGGTGGCAGTGGCATTTATGTAGCGCCTTTAGGCTTGTTGTAGTTTAATTTATTTTGGGTCCAGTCTCCTAGTCGCGTTGCGCTTCGAGCTTTAATTGACCCTAAAGTTGTCAATTTTTGCTGGCGATAATGGCTCTTACACTCGTTGGTCGTAGATACCTTTTGATATGTGGCTTGTAGGCTTGCTTAGTTAACTATTTTGGATCTGTTCTCCGAATCGGGTTATGATTCGAGCTCACTTTAATCCTCAAGTTGTCAATTTTGGCAGGCGACAATGGCTCTTACGCTCGTTGGTCGTAGAGACCTTTTTATATGTGGCCCGTAGGATTGCTTAGCTGGCAACAATGGCTTTTACGCTATTTTTGCCCGTGGGTTTTTTGTAGGCTTTGTTTTCTGCTCGTTAAGGTCTTTTGAAAGGTTTTTGCCTGACCCGTCGTCAATTCTGGAAGAACCTCGATTTCAAGTCATTATCAGCGATATTTAGAGCACCTCGGAAGGTTCATAGCTCGTAGGCTAAGTAGGTCGAAGCCTTTGTGATTTGAAGCTGACATGGTTAAAGCTGGTTTTTTCCTGTTAAGGGAAGCCTATTTTAACTGGTTCTTTCCGAAGTATATTCGAAGTAGTGGCCTACAATTTTTGTTTAGCGATGGTCGAGCATCCCCGAGTCACATTATTTTGGTTGTATCAGCCGTTTTGACTGTAGTCATGTACGTTTGGCTGTAGCCATTTTTTATCCCGAGTGATAGTTTAGGCGTCTGCACCGAGGGTATGCCCTTTCGGGATTCTTACAAATGCGACGTACAGCCTAAACTTTGGGATTTTCATGCATGTTGAGGTCTTACAGTTTTTCATGCCTATTGACGACTTATAAGTTTTTCGGCGATGTAGAATGGACCTGGTTATTCCGAGTCTGCCCGCTATGGGTCTTACTATTTAATATTTTCCATCATATGGCGATTGACATCAGTCTCCAAGCCATCAAGTTGTTTAAGTGTGAAGACTGCTTCTTGTGAACTCGGAGCTGCGTTGTAGGGGCTTTATGAGCCCGGAGTTCTGACCCTGAGATCGTGCGAGTGACCAATTGTAGGCATTAAGTCTCCGAGTATTTCGGAATGTATTTGGTCGAGGGGGCCCCTATCGGGGATACACTTAAGATTTCTTTATCTAGCCCGAAGTTCTGACCCTGAGATCGTGCGAGTGACCAATTGTAGGCATTAAGTCTCCGAGTATTTCGGAATGTATTTGGTCGAGGGGGCCCCTATCGGGGATACACTTAAGATTTCTTTATCTAGCCCGAAGTTCTGACCCTGAGATCGTGCGAGTGACCAATTGTAGGCATTAAGTCTCCGAGTATTTCGGAATGTATTTGGTCGAGGGGGGCCCTATCGGGGATACACTTAAGATTTCTTTATCTAGAGAATAAGATGCTGAGAAGATATCCTTTTATTTCTTGGTATAGATGTACATTGTTTCGTCATCGGTCGGGTGCGGCCTCTCGGACCATAAAGCGGGTTACGGGATCGCTTCCCCGGGGAAGTACTATCGTGTGAGTCTCTACGGACGCAACTCGATTCTTTCGGAGAGGCATACAAGCATCTTTGCTATGGCGGGGTCATCCACTAATCCGTTGTCACTTGACTTTTAGGGTATTTGCTCGACAGGGGGAGCTGTCTCCGGTGCCGCTGCGTTGGGAGTTCTCGGATCAGTGAGAGCAAATAAGTTAAGAAAGAAGAGAGGGAGAGAGAGTTATATCATTTCACTTATAGAGAAATGAAGCAACATCAGTCCCTTACAAGGTAGGGTGAATCCCATTTTTATAGGAGGGGAACTCGGCTATAAGTACATATGTATTAATTACAAAATACGGAGATGGGATGGCTTGATGCAATTCCTCAGCGTAGGCTCTGGATAGGTCGGCCTTGTTCCCTATCAGACTCAGCCGCGTGTCTTGGGAGCTGACCCTTTTTGTCCTGGCCTCGGCCTCTATCTGGCTTTGAATCGGGTCTCGACAAGCCCCGCGGGAGAGGACTAAGTCGTGGCTCCATGTCCTCGGGGTCTCAAGGCATCTTCGAGATGGCTTGATAGCGAGAAATCAGGCCCTCTGGTTTCACCGCATACAATTCTGGAGTACAAACCAGGTCAAGAGCCAGAAATTCACTTGCCTTTTCAGCCTTTCTCTCCCAGATAGAACCCAAAAACATCAAGGAAGACTTGAAAGATGTAGATTGGATTACATCCATGCAAGACGAGCTGCATCAGTTGAGAGAAATAATGTGTGGCACCTGGTACCTAGACCCCCAGATCGAACCATTATAGGAACCAGGTGGGTATTCAGAAATAAGCTCGATGAACATGGAATTACCACAAGAAACAAGGCTAGGCTAGTGGTCCAAGGCTACAATAAGGAGGAAGGATTGACTATGATGAAATGTTTGCTCTAGTGGCTCGCATGGAAGCTATCAGAATTCTAATCGCTTTTGCGTCTCATATGGAATTCACCTTGTTCCAAATGGATGCCAAGAGTGCATTTTTGAATGGACTCCTTAAGGAAAAAGTCTATGTGAAGCAACCCCCAGGGATTGAATGTCATGAGCACCTTGAATATGTGTTCAAACTGGACAAAGCTCTATACGGGCTAAAGTAGGCTCCTCGAGATTGGTATGAAAGACTGTCAAAGTTATTCTTAGAAAATGGTTTTAAGATAAGGATAATTGACAACACTCTTTTCTTAAAGAAACGAGGAAGGAACCTGCTCATTGTTCAGGTTTATGTTGATGATATTATTTTTGGAGCAATGGCTGACTCTCTGTATGAAGAATTTGCAAAACTTATGTGAAGTGAATTTGAAATGAGCATGATAAGGGAATTAAACTTCTTATTGGGTATTCAAGTAAAATAGTCACCAAAAGGTACTTCCATTTGTCAGCAAAAATACATCAGGGAACTCTTGAAGAAGTTTGACATGGAAGAATCAAAGGTGATAGACACTCTCATTGCAACTGCCACTCGACTGGACATGGATGAAGTTGGATCTCCTGTGAATCAAACAATGTATAAAGGCATTATTGGGTCTCTCATCTATCTCATTTCCAGTTGACCCGATATTGTTTATAGCGTGGGGTTGTGTGCAAGGTTTTAATTAAATCTTAAGGAATCTCACTTGAAGGCTGCCAAAAGAATACTGAGATATCTCAAAAGAACACAGGACCTGGTATTGTATTATCCATCAGGTGAAAGTTTTAATCTGATTGGATATGCTAATGCAAACTATGCAAGTTATCTTGTGGACAGAAAAGGCACTTTTGGAATGGCTCACTTCTTAGGTTCATGTCTTATCTCTTGGGGAACAAGGAAGCAGAATTCAGTGGCCCTGTCAACAGCTGAAGCTGAATATGTAGATACAGCATCATGTTGTGCTCAACTTCTATGGATCAAGCAGCAACTGGAGGACTTTGGGGTACTCACTGAGAGTGTTCCCCTTCTATGTGACAACACCAATGAACTCAACATGGCCAAGAATCTAGTTCAACATAAAAGGACAAAATATATTGATGTGAGGCATCATTTTTTGAGAGATAATGTGGAGAAAGTGTTGATATGTATGAAGTTCTACAGCACAGAAGATCAAATTGCAGACATTTTCACCAAGGCACTAAGTAGGGAACAGTTTGAAAGAAACAGTAAAGCTTGGACTGATGAAGACAAATTAAGAACATGATTCCTCTTTGGCTGGCTCTTATCCTTAAGAAACAACTCGCTCAAAGTGTTTTTTGGCCATGTCTAACTCACTTCAATACCGTTGCAGGTAAACACGCATGATGAGCATAGAGGCGATAGACGCAGTGCATGAATGATAAAAGAGAATTGATTCTTTTCAAAAACAAATTCAAGAACCAGGTTCTTGCACCAAAAGGTTAGTAGTTATATGCATCCTTTTTAATACACGTCTTAAAAACGGTACAAAAATACAATTGCCATGCCATCAACTTTTTAGATCCTGTTGTCACGTCCCTTCAATTCCAAACATTCCATCTCCCTCTAAAACATTGCAATTCTCCACGCCCAACCGTCGTTTCAGAATTGGTGCCTATTCTTCTCCCTTCATAATTATCCTCTCCTTTTAAATACCCTCTCTTCTACTCTTCTTAACAATACGTCCTACTCTAGAATCACCCAAAAAAGGAAAGATCATCACACCACTTCTTTCAATGGCTGAGAAAACTTCCGATCTCTCTGCCTCAGCTGTAACTACCACTGACCCATCTATGGAACCTCTCACTTTCACTGAGCCTTCGTTACCCTCTATCTCTCATGTTGCTGCAGTCACACCTTCCCCAGTTTCCCAATCTCTTCCCAACTTAGAAACCCTTGAAACTGTTGTTTCGTTCTCCTCATCGTCTATTGTTCCTACTAGTCAAACCCTAAGTGGATAACAAGGTCAAAATGCTCAGTTCACAAAGGGTTCTGCCCTCGTTGCCACCAAATCCATGGTTGTGGAAGCACCGGTTGAAGAGTGTTTGTAGTATCTTGTGATGGGATATTGAATGAAATTACTTCCCAGAAAAATGAAACACACAGTGTGTAGGAAGAAGTGGCCATTGTGGTTGTTAAAGAGGATGCAGTGGGGCATCACATGAGGAACCTGATCCCTCTCCGGAGGACCTAAGTCAGGGCTCTCATCCCCAGGATAGTGTTGTTCCTGCAATTGTTACAGTGCCCCTAGAATTTCAAGCACCTGAAAGGCAATCCAGTGATGAAGAAGACCTAGACAATGTGGATCTTGATGTGTTCATAAGTAAGTGAAGGGTTATGTCCACTCCTGAGTCTAAAATCAAACGACCTACTACCAGGCTTCAAGTCAAAGTGGCCTACGATACTGCTCTTCAAAAGAGCAAGAAGAGTAGTAAGAAGAAGAGAAAAAAGTTGGTAAAGGATGGTGCACCTGTAAGTGATGAGGCTATCCCTGTAGTCGAGGTGGAAGAGGGAACCCCTGAGGAACCTGGTTCACTTGTTAGGCGGTCCTCGTAAAAGGCAAAGCATGTTTCAAGAGAAAGGGTCAACATCTAAGTCTAAGATGAAGGAGGTAGTGAGTGAGTTTTCCATGTCTGATAAGGATATACTAGTCAAGTCCAAGGGAAAAAGGCAAAGTCAGTGGAGAGAAGTTTGGGAAACGCAAGTCTGAATCTGTTGAAGAACCTAGTTCTGTGAAGAAAATTAGAAGTGAAGTTAGCCTTGGCTCTGAGCGCCCGAGGCATAAAAAAGTTCTGTTGGGTCGTATGTTTGACCCAGCAATCTCTGAGATGGCCGAAATATGCCAAATTTTGGAAATGGTCGAGTTTCAATAATGGGTGCATCTATGTTACATTGATGCACCTAAGGTGTATGAGGAGGAGGTACAAAGTTTCTTCGCTAGTATCTTTCCAGTTGGTACTGACCATGTCTGCGATTTGGTCAATGGGGTGGACATCATCTTTGATGTAAAATTGCTTGGAGATATTTTAAAAGTTCCTACAGTTGGGGTGTCGAGTGTACGAGATGTTTGTCAGTATAACTTTAGCAAAGCAGTGGTGAAAGACAATGCTAATCAAAAAGGGGACCAGATCCATAAGAAAGCACTACTCCCCATTTACGAGCTGCTGTTTCAATTGGTTAACAAAGTCATGTTGCCTCGAGCTGAAAGGAGGTCTGTGACTTCTTAGTCTGACCTATTCCTAATGGAGCAACTAGACGGTTTCAATCCTAATAGCCTTCCCTATGGATTCTTGCTTACTCCAGTGTTCAAATTCTTTAACGTTCCACTTGGAATAGGTAAAGTGAGGACTCGAAAGCAAACATTCTTATAGATAACTTTGGAAGAATGCGAGTGTGTGGAAAAGTATGGGGGTAGGAAGTACATCAACTATTTATCAGTTTATCAATGCCCAGAATAGTGCAGCTGAGGAAATTCGTCTGTTGAAGGCCCAAAATGCTATCCTGGAAGGTCAGCAAGCCCGAGGGCTTCCCATGTCGAATGATGAAGTGGTTCATTTGACATAGGAAAATGCTGATCTCAGGGCACAAGTCTAGAACTTGAAGGCTGAACTGCTTAATGAGCAAAAGTCGGGAAACGCCCGAATAGACCTCATTCTCCAGACACTTGCTGCAATTACCAAGCCTTTTCTTCCTAGTGTCCCCTAAGTATCCTTCAGTGACCAGTTTTCTGGATATGTTTCTTATGTCTTGTTTCCTTGTTGATAGTTTGGCGGATGTCATGTTTTTGTTTTCTTTTTTTGATGGTTGGGATGAACTACTACAACTCATGTTAACAAGCCCAATGTTGCATCTTCCTTTTTCAAAAGGCAGAGGCATATTAAATCATTATTAATATAAATCCTCGTTTTATTATGTCAGTACTCTCTGTGTGTGTGTTCTACTCTCTATCATGATTGTGTGCACATATGTGGCATGAGTTAGCTTAGTTGGACTTCTTTGTGCTGTTGTTCTTTTTAATGATGCCAAAAAGGGGAAAATTAGGACTCAGGAGGAAACACATAGGGGAGCTGGTTCTTAATTTCTTAATGCTCTGACCATGTAAAGTATTGTAAAGATAAGGGAAAGAGTGAGGGGGAACTCTGTGTTCTCCTGAGTTCCCTGATACACTGAAACTGGTTCTTACTGCCCAAATTCCATATTATAAATGTTAAGTTTGTCATCATCAAAAAGGGGGAATTAATAGACTTTAAATACTCTTTCCTTATGTTTTGATGATCTAACAAACTTACTGTTAAGAACTAGATAGGGAACCTGCCCTACTTGGACTGCTGCAAGCTTTAACAGATTCCAACTAAAGGTGAACTGCGACAGATTTAGGAGCTAGGAACCCACACAAGAACTTGATACTTTTGTGATTTCCTCATAACAGTACAGAGTCAATTGGACACAACTGGAAATGAAGTGACTGGCGACACTATTCAACCGCACTGCACTGTTCGCCCACTCATTCTCAAACCAAACAAAGTACTCACATCTTTTCAAGTGATGTGATCCATATGTACCCACAATGAGCTTTATAAAAACATTACTAAAAGGTTTCTGTTTCTCATTCAAGCCTCTTGCAAAAACAGAGATATTAATCCTCACAATCTTGAAGAACAAGGTTGAACGCTACTACGGACCAGTTCCTAAAAGATAGATTGTTGTAACCTTGTTATTGTACTTATTGTATCTCCTAAACTGCTTACCTATAAGTGTTTTTATTAGGAATCCTCTTGAAAATCCGTAAACTCTTTGAGTTTATGTTGTGACTAGATTTAGTCATAAGGAAAAGTCTTTGTAATTGTAGAGTTACAAAGTGTCTTGTGGTGAGAGCATCACAAGTTAGAAAATGCATTTGTAACTAGGATAGTCACAAAATGGCTTGTGGTAAGAGTACCACAAGTTAATTGAGTAAATACTTTGCACTAGGAATTATTGTAAAGTGGCTTGTAATAGGTAGATTACAAGTTAGTGAAGTTAAAAGCCTACAGGTGTAGGTCGTGGTTTTTTTATCCCCTTGTGTGGAATTTTTCCACGTAAAAATCTTCTATCATTTACATACTATTTTATAAAGCATTCTCAGCAGAGCCTTGTAGAGGACTAGTTACTCTACGATTTGGTGGACCCATACAAACTAACAAGAAGGAAACCCATCCTCAACATCAACGCCCTCGCCAGCCTTTGGCATCGCAAGGTCGTAACCGCAGGCAGCACGAGCCTCACGTGCCTTCACCCGTGCATCTTCAAAGGCGGCCTCTGGAACATTCCCCTCCTCCCATAAACCCTTGTATATATCACATTGGGCCTCGACATGGACCCATAGCTCATACAGGAGGCAGGGAACGGCGGCTGAAGGAGACGCTTATGGGGGAGCTTGGGCCAATAGTTGCGCTTTTTCAGCTTCAAGAGCCGCAACTCGGTCTCCCAAGATCGAAGCGTCCCAATCAAGTTAAACAATTCGCTCCTCAAGTCGTGCCTCCCTGTCATGCCCCAAACCTGGGGGGAGAGACTGGCACCCGGTGCCTCACCTAATCTTGCGTACCAACTTGTGACTAAGGGACTCTGAACATTTAATGTCATACGTTTGGCATGGTGCCACATTTCAAGACAAATTGTGAAGAAAAATATATAAGTGAATGGAAACTAATACTGACTATACATCAATATAAAGCTGGGCCGATAAGGCCGTCATAACTACTACATCTGACAAACCAACAAAATATACATATAAGGCCTACAAGCCCAACATACTGCACTAACTGACACGATATGTCTACAAGCCTCTACTGATGGATGTACTGTGATCAGAACATGGCCCTGACCTACCCATAACATATATATGTATATACACAGTACACAAAACTCTAGACCCAGCAACTCCGAAGGATGTAGAGCCTACCGATCAAGCTGAACTCGGGCCAAACCTATTGAGGAGGTCTACCTGTTTGTTTGCCTAAACCTGCACGCATGAAATACATCATCCCCAGAAAAAGGGAAGTCAGTACAAAATAATGTACCGAGTATGTAAGGCAATAAAATAACTGAAAGCTAAAACTAAACTGATAACATAATAACTGAAAGTAACTGGGAGTCAAAGATGATCTGGAGATATACTTACCTATTGATACTGACTCAACTCTCTATATAACAAGTAAAATAAATGCTCGACCCTATAATGCTCGGAACGTATAACTGCTTTGTCGTAGCAGGCTTGCTCATAGGCGTTTGACCATACTAGTCTTTGTATCTCGGCCATTCTGGGCTCGCTGATAGGCGCTCGGCCATAGTAGGCTCATTATATAACTTACTATCAGATCAGAGGTTGCCCAATAGGGGCCTGTACACAGATTATATCTCGATGGAGGTGAAAATATTGTAATACTATATACATATAGACCCTATGCTCTCTCGACTGGGAGAAGACAATACTCAATTGAATATAAAGTCCTGATAATAGAGAATGTTGTAACTTATGAGACTAGGATAGAGTATATAAATTTGGGAGTATGAACTTCTCTTTATGCCTCGTTATCAAACACATGTAATTACGAGATCATGCCAAGATGAAGGAAAGGCTTAACCTTAACATACCTTAGCAAAATCTTTCAAATCACTAAGTTGAACTCCCTTTTCGCACCTTAATCTACAACAACGATAATAATACAATCATTAAGTTACGAAAGGTACAACTATCACACAACGAACGACAAGCTTACTTTTTTATAAAAACGGGCAGCATCTCCCCTATAATCCTTACTTCCTCCAAATTCAAGATAACACAAACAACACAAGAAAACAACAACAACATATATACATTATTTTCCAACCTTATATACACCATAAAATACTACAAAATAGCCCAACACAATGTAATCTCTTCATATACAAAATGAATACCGTAGTAGTGTTAAACGGACCGGAAATGTTACGACGAATGACCAGCCCACCACCCTACATATATATGGTGTTTATACACACCCTCCCACCTCCAAAACTCCATAAAACATTAGTAAAACATGCAGCCTAACAGCAATACAAAACAGTCCACAAAATAGTCCATTACAAGTGAATAACTCGAACTCACGATTTTCGATCACCGTCCCGTGAGTTGTTACAAGTATAGAATGACTCACCATGAATCTACAGCAGAAAAAATAGATGAAAAAGAGCAGTAAACTTACCTTATTTGGCGGATACCTCATCCCATATCTTGGTTCTTCAAACTCTAGGTTTTACCTCCAATTAGAACTTGAAATCAAGAGAAAATCAATTAGGGTTTGTGGGTAATTTTTGGGAGGTTGCAGGGGTTTAGGTATGGTTATTTGTGATAAATAATGAGTTTTATATTTCAGGATATTAGCCCTTCAATGGGCTATTTGGCTGACCCGAAATTGCCTCTTTTTGGGCTCTCATTTAACCAAGTAGGTGATACACCTACTTGTCACCTAGAAGCCTACGTAGTCTCGTAAAAATACATATATCTATATATTCAAATGTCATATTGATAAACGGTTTAATGCGTTAGAAAATAGACTCCTAGATTTTCAATTTGATGAGTGGAACACCCCATAGTTCTAAGTATATTAGGAGAAAATAGCAGTTACATTTGACCTAAAGTTTCAGTAAAACTTATGAATGTAAATTGTGATGACTTTCATCGACTTTTGTTCCACAACTCGATTGAATTAAAAACATAACACACGACTATCATACGACTAAACTAAATTCATAACACAACCACCTTATTATGTTAAGCACCATAGTCTCACCCCAAAAGTACATGTCATAACATTCCCATCTTGTCGGCTTTCAACGAAACAATGTTTGCTTCAATTCCTTTAGCTTCTGAACCTTCCAACACTCTTTCTACTTGTTGTTCATGATATTCAATATTTGTAACCTCCGAGGTAACATGATAAACTTACTTTATATACTTTCAAATATTATCTCATTTTTAGTTCTACATTAGTTTTCTTATGACACAGTTTTACATATGAAGATATAGGGTGTAACATCAACCTGCACGCATCCATAAAACATACTAGGCACGTCACACATGGCCAATGTCTTTAAATAGCAACACTTTGCCTCACACAACCGTAAATCATAAATACTGAAAGTTAAAAATAAGAGCTTACCTGATGACCTACTAGCCTAAATAGAGTTGTGTTGTAGCAGCCTATCTCGAGCTATATCTTCAGTTTGAAATATGTGGGGGTATTTAAACTTCATTTCTACCTCTGTTTCCCACGTCATCTCTTCCACATCATTGCTTCTCTATAAAACCTTCACGGAGGCTACCTCATTATTTTGTAGCTTATAGATTTGTCGGTCTAGGATGGCAACTATAATTTCCTGGTATGACAAGTCCTCCATAATTTGTACATCATCCATGGGAACCACTCGGGTAGGATCACCAATACACTTCTGTAGCATAGATACGTGAAAAACTAGATGGACAGACTCCAATTCTGAGGGCAATTATAACTCATAAGCTATGTGGCCCACTCTCCGATGATCCTATTTGGCCCAATATACCATGGTCTAAGCTTGCCTTTCTTTCCAAACCTCATCACGCCCTTCATAGGTGATACCTTTAAGAATACCCAGTCATTAACCACAAACTCTAAGTCTCATCACTGTGCATCAGAATATGACTTCTGACGACTCTGAGTTGTCAACAATCGCTCTCGGGTAAGCTTTACTTTCTCTACGGCCTACTGAACCAGGTCTAGCCTATGTAACCTAGATTCTCCAACATCAAACCACCCAATATGAGATCTGCACTTACACCCATACAAAGCTTCATACAAAGCCATCTGGATACTGGAGTGGTAACTGTTATTATATCCAAACTCGATAAGAGGTAGATGTTCATCCCAACTTCTTTTAAAATATAACACACATTTTTGTAACATATCCTCGAGCATCTGAATTGTGTGATCGTCTTATCCATCAGTCTGTGGATGAAAAGTTATGCTGAGATTCACCTGAGTCCCTACACCTCTCTGAAATGACCTCCAAAAATATGTTGTAAATTGGGCCCCACGGTTAGATATAATAGATACTGGTACTCCTTGTAGCCGCATTATCTCCTTAATATATAACTTTGCATAATCTTCTACTGTATATGTAGATTTGACCGGTAGGAAATGAGCTGATTTTGTGAGCCTATCGACTATCACCCATATAGAATCGAAATTACAATGAGAATGAGGTAAACCCATGACAAAGTCCATGTTTATCGCCTCCCATTTCCACGTTGAGATCTCTATAGTCTACATTAGCCCTCTGAGCTTCTAGTACTCTACTTCACCTGCTGGCAACTAGGACACTAGGCGACAAACTCAGCAATGTTCTTCTTCATATCATTCTACCAGTACACATCCTTAATGTCATGATACATCTTTGTCGACCCAGGGTGAATGGAGTACCACGAATAATATGCCTCTAACATAATCTTGTCTCGTAGACCTGCTACATCTGGAACACACGGACGACCCCTGCATCTGAGAACCCCATCTCTCTTGAGCTCTAACAATGGCTTCTTCTTCTATAAAACTCACTCTCTCAACTCGACCAACTCTGGGTCCTCGTACTGCCTTCCTTGACTTCAGCTATGAGATATGACTTTGCAGTCTTTTGGAGTACAACTCCACCATCGTCAGAATCTACTAAATGAACCCCAAACAAGTTTATTGATGAATCTTTCTAGTTAATTGTCTTTTCTCGGCCTCTACATGTGCTAAGCTACCCATAGATCGGCGATTTAAGGCATCTTCTACAACATTAGCTTTCCCTATATGGTAGAGAATGTTAACATCGTAATCTTTCAATAACTCAAGCCATCGCCTTTGTCGCAAATTTAACTCTTTCTGCTTGAAGATATATTGCAGGCTTTTATGATCTGTAAATACATCAACATGAACACCATATAAATAATGTTTCCATATCTTAAGTGCATAGACAACTGTAGCTAACTCGAGGTCATAGGTCGTATAATTCCTCTCGTGTTTCCTCAACTGCCTTAAAGAATACATAATTGCCTTTCCAAGTTGCATCAGGGCATATCCTAACTCGACACCCGAGGAATCACAATACACGGCATAACCCTCTGGACCCTCTAGAAGTGTTAGCACTGGCCCTGAGGTCAACTTGTTCTAAAGCTCTTGGAAACTCCGCTAGCAATCTTCCGTCCATTGAAACTTAGTTACTTTCTGCGTCAAATTCGTCAATGGTGCTGAAAGGGAAGAAAAACCTTCTACGAACCTTCGGTAGTATCCTGCTAAGCCTAGAAAGCTACGAAACCTCTATCGTACTAGTAGGTCTAGGCCAAGATTTCACGGCCTCAATCTTATGAGTGTCTACCTTATACCTTAATCGGATACAATATGCCCCAATAATGATACAGACTTCAAACAGAACTCACACTTAGAAACTTAGCATACAACTTACGAACATAGAGGGTTTGGAGTACCGCTTGCAGGTGGTCCGCATGCTCATCCTCTGAACGTGAATAAACTAGTATATCATCAATAAATACTATCACAAACAGATCTAAAAATGGCCGAAATAAGCTATTCATCAAGTCCATAAATACGGCAGGTGCATTCATTAACCCGAAGGACAATACAAGGAACTCGAAGTGGCCATATCGGGTCCTGAAGCTGTCTTCGGTATATCTTACTCCCGAACTCTGATCTGGTGGTACCATGACCTTAAATCTATCTTTAAAAAGAATCTAGCCCAACGCAAGTGATCAAACAAGTCATCGATCCTTGGAAGTGGATACTTATTCTTAATAGTTACCTTGTTCAGCTGCCTATAATCGATATACATCCTTAGCGAGCCATCTTCCTTCCGTGCAAACAGTACTGGTGCACCCCAAGGTAAGGTACTAGGCCTGATGAAACCTTTCTCCAGTAAATCTTTTAACTGCTCCTTTAACTCTTTCAATTCGGCAGGTGCCATCCTATACAGAAGGATGGATATTGGTTGAGTTCCTAGAAGCAAATCGATGCCAAAATCAATCTCTCGCTCTGGAGGAATACCTGGAAGCTCATCTGGAAACACATCTGCATACTCTTTGACTACGGGAATAGACTGAAGTGTAGGTATCTCAGCGTCTGCATCTCTAACTTGCACAATATGATAAATGCACCCTTTTGCGATCATTTTGCTTGCCTTCAGATAGGAAATAAACCTACCTCTGAGTGTCGCTGTATTACCTACCCATTCAAGGACTGGCTCATAGGGAAAATGAAATCTAGCTACCTTTGCTCGACAATCAAGTGTGGCATAGCAAGCTGCTAACCAGTCCATACACCAGGCCATGCCCATGATTAGGGGTGTTCATAGTTCGGTTTGGATCGATTTTTCCCTAAAAATAAACCAAACCATGTAAGTCGGGTTTTCAAATATTAGAACCAAACCAAACCAATTAAGTCGGTTTTTTCTCGATTCGATTTATGTCGGGTTTTGTTGGTTTTTCATTTTTTCCGGTTATTTGCCGGTTTTTTCTTAAATATAAGACATACACTAACAAACACATATTCTGGAGACCATATTTTCAATGTAACACTATCAAATCAAATATATTATTTACTAAAATATATTGATGATAATTGAATCAAATAGTGATGAATTATTTAAGGACTCAATTAAAAATATATTTTCTTTAACATGAAATGGATTCTTACACTTAAAAAAAGAAAACTGCCAATCAAACTAGAATATAAAGGTAAAAAATTGTACTAAAAGTGCAAACGATTAACATTCACCATAAAAATTTTGAAACTTTGTATAAAAATATACATATATATAGGTGTAATAATAAATATGAAATAGCTACTACTATAATCGGTTTGGTTCGATTTTTTCGGTTATTTTTTTTATTAAAACCAAAACCAAACCAAATTTGATCGGTTTTTTAAATTCAAAACCAAAACCAAACCAAACCAAAAAGTATCAATTTTTTGGTCGGTTTGGTTTGGTTCGGTTTTTTGGGTTTTTATGAACACCCTTAGCCATGATAGCATCAAAATCCATCATCTCCAGCTCAACTAGGTCGGCTGAGGTATGACGACTACAAATTATCACTGTACAACCTCGGTAAATTGTCTACCAATAATCGATTCTCCGATCGGTGTAGATACTGAAAAAGGATCACTTAGTATTTTAGGCACTATACTAAACTTCCCCACGACAAATGGGGTAATATATGATAAAGTAGATCCTGGGTCTATCAAGGCATAAGCATCGTGAGAGAAAAGACTCCTGGTCTTGTCGACCCGCTAAAGCATAGATACGGTTCTGATAACCACCTGAACCTCTACCTCTACCTCTACCTAGACCTCTACCAGTCGAAGACTGAGACTCGCACCCTGAAAGATGCATGAACATAGCTGATCTTGTTGCTAAACTCAATGGTTATGCCATTCCCCCAGTATCTCTATTTGGGTAATCTCACATCATATGCCTCGGACGCCCATATGTATAACAAGCATCAGAACATGCTCGGCATTGGTCCAAGTGTCCTCTACCATAGATGTCACACCGTAGTGGAAATGACCATGTCTCCCCTAAACCTCGTTGTCGCTGCAAACCTGATGCCTGTGAGCTCTCACCTGGTCTTGACTGAGTATAAAGATCATACCTGTAACCCTATAACTGAGGTGGTTGAGGCCTAGGTGGCCGTCCAAAGTACTGGGGCCTATAACTAGCCTAAGATTGCTCCTGAAAGTTGGGAAATCTCATCCTCTTACGCTGCCCTTGCTCAGTCCACTCTGTACCATGCTGCCGACGCCTACACCTTTCTATATTCTGGGCGAATGCTTGAATTCAGGAGATATCCATACTATCCTGAAATGTAGTGGTGGCACATGCATCAGTCAACTATGGGTCCAACCCTTCTATAAACTTGTGAATTATCATGTATAGTAGCAACTATGGATGGTGCATATCTGGCCAATGAGTCAAAACGGAAACCATACTCTAGAACACTCATATTGCCCTACTTGAGGGCTAGAAACTGATCTACTCGAGCCTGTCGGATCTCCCGTAGTAAGTACTGATCAAGGAAGGCATCTAAAAATTTCTCCCAAATAGCTGGAGGTGCATCACGTCCCCTGGACCTCTCCCATCCCTTGTACCAAATGATGGCTATATCTCGGACTCAAAAAGATGCTAGCTCAACTGCCTCTTTCTCCGTGGCATGCATAACCTAAAATATCCTTTGAAGCTGATCTATGAAATCCTACAGGTCCTCCCTCTGATTTGTCCCCGTGCACTCTGGGGGACTCAAAGCAATAAACTCTCAGACCCTTGAACTTCTAGACCCCTTAGAAGATCCTGCACTAGCTGATGCCCTAGCCTGTTGCTGGGTAGCTACCAACTGTGTCAACAAAAGCACTCCACTCCTCAAGTCCTGATATGATGGAAGTGGAGGGGGAACTGTATATGCGGTATTCCTAGGAATCTCCTCAGGTGGTGGAGGAGCCGGTAATGGCTGAGTAGGGGTCTCGCCTTGGGCCCCATCTACTGGGGGTACCGTGTTGGCCCGCTTAGCTGTTGTTGTATCTCTCCTCTAGCTAGTCGTAGTCTTCCTAGCCACTGTAATCTGTGCATGCGATTACCAACACGTAAGTTTAACTCAAATTTCCTATAACTCAGTTCTATTGCATGATTCAGATTTGAAAGAAGGGTAACCAACTCTTAAATGTCATGTAGTTCCCTGCATATATAATGTGATGCACAACACATCTATAAACAAGAACCTACTAGACACAACTTGTAGACTCCCTAGGATATAACTGCTCTGATAACAAATTTGTCACGCCCCGAACCTGGGGGGCGAGACCGGCACCCGGTGCCTCACCTAACCTTGCGTACCAACTTGCGACTAAGGGATTTTGAACATATAATGTCATAATTTTGGCATGAGGCCACATTTCAAGACAAATTGCGAAGCAAAATATAAAAGTGAACAGAAACTAATGTTGAATAAACATCAATATAGAGTTGGGCCAATAAGGTCGTCATAACTACTACAACTGACAAACCAATAAAATATACGTATAAGGCCTACAAGACCAACATACTGCACTAACTGACATGATATGTCTACAAGCCTCTACTGATGGGTGTACTGTGATCGAAACAGGGCCCCAACCTACCCATGCCACATATACGTATATAGATAATATGTACACAAAACTCTAAACCCGGCAACTCTGAAGGATGTGGAGCTTACCAATCAATCTAAACTCCGGCCACACCTACTGAGAAGGTCTACCGGTCTGTCTGCCTAAACATGCATGCATGAAACGTAGTGTCCCAAAAAAAGGCACACCAGTACAAAATAATGTACCGAATATGTATGAAAATAAAATAACTGAAAGCTGAAACTAAACTGAAACATAATAACTAAAAGTAACTGGGAGTCAAAGATGATATGGAGATATACTTACCTACTGATACAGACTCAACTCTGTCAATATAGTAAGTAAAATAAATGCACGGACCTATAAGGCTCGGAACATGTAACTGCTCGGCCAAAGTAGGCTCGCTCATAGGCACTCGACCATACTAGGCTCTGTATCTCAGCCATTTTGGGCTCGCTAATAGGCTCTTGGCTACAGTAGTGTAAGGCCCCGAAAAATTTCGCTAAGAAAACTATGCTTCGTGATGTTATATAGGCTAATTGTGATATTTTATGTGCTATTAACATGGTGGACATCAATTAGACTTGGTAAATATGTGTATAAGTCTTATGGTAAGTGATGTGAGGTCCAAATGGAAGCTTAAGTGTATGCTAAATGGGAAAAATTTCGTAATAGGCTAAAATCTCAAATAGATTCGCACAAGGCTCCACTTTGAACGGGAATATCTAACGATTTATAAGGTTTTATGTGATGAACAACCTATCATATGAAAGGTCTTTGATTCTGGTTTCCAACGCTTCAAACTGTTCGTCATTTGGACATTCCTATACAAAGTTATGACCAAATTACCAAAGGCTGGAAAAAATGCGATCCTGTGTCAGATTTGCGATCTCAATGTCCATTATACGGTCCGCATTTTTGATCTGCGGCCGCAAATCAGGTCGCAGATTGGACCAGTGTAGCCCAGTTTTGGACGCTGATTTTGCGGTGCATTATGCAGCCAGCATTCGCGTTCTGCGGTTCATTCTGCTATAGCAGACCTGACATCGTAGGGTTAATTTTCCTATTTTTATAACCCGACCCTATGTCAATATTACACCCTACCCTTCATTTTAGGCTTATTTTCTGATACATTTAGAGAGAGACAGAGAAGGGGTCCTAGAGGGAGAAGGGGTTCTTCATCAATATTTCTCCTAAAGATCTTGCTTAAACCTTGAAGATTTGTCAAGAAAGGCACCTTGGTCATCTTCCTAAAAGGTAAGGGTCTATAATCCAAGCTCTTAATTTCTAGATATAACTAGGATAGACCATTAGAAGTGTAATTGATGAAGATAGGAGTGGATATCTTTCATGCATGAGTTTTTAAGAGTATTTTGTTAGGTCATGAGCTAAGGATGGGATGAGGGATGGTAGGATCTTTCACAAAATAGTTTTAAAAGCATGATACCCACTTAGTGTTTGAAAATATGCTCAAATGAACTAGAAATATGATCACCTCTCTAATTTGTGGTTCGATTTGTCATGTTCCTAAGAGATTGACGTTGCTAAGAGTCTCGGAGTATAGTAGGACTTAATAAAAGCTCAATCGAGGTAGGTAGGCTAAACTTTCTCTCTTGGAAGTGAATTCCATATTATTTGTAAGTTTAAGTGTGGTTTACCTACCAAAATTGTATAGTCCCGAGTCGCATCTTAAATGAAGTTTAGCATGCTAATTGGGTGAGAAGAATTGCTCTGTTTAATGCTCCTAGTTGCTATTGTGTGTACTAAATGACTTGGTTGATTATGTCTACTTGGTTTACTTGTTGATGAGATGTAATGACATATGGAAATGAATCGAATAAGGAAGTGTGAAACAATTACGAAATAAGTCTCAAATCTTATGAACTAACTTCCAAAAGTAGAATGTCCTAAAGGTCTTATACCCGAACTATGCCCATAAGTGGTTGTTTTATATAATGCTTTGCCTTATAGATACGATCAATGTTTAATATAATTGTTGGTTGGTATATTCCTCTTTGGGAAGAGTCCCTTATGCTTGATGATTCTATCTCGCTTGAATTCGAAAATACATAATTTCCGGAATATTTGGTACATTGATACTAGTTGGTGATATTTGGAAATAAAGGGATGAAATGTGAAAAAAAACGAATACGGCCACCGTGCCAGGAATAAAGAATCTTGTGAATGGCCAAATGAGCCAAGGAAATACTGTTGTTGTTGGTGGCTGGAAATACTAATTGGAATCTATAAATTGTGAAGGATATTGAGGTAAGCATGGTTGCGTTTATGATATATTCGTATACTTGTATTTATACTACAATTGTGTGCAATACTAAATTGAATCAAATAGGGTTTTTTGGGAGTATCTTTAGCAACACCGAGGAAGGGTAGGTCATAAGACTCATTCCTGAAACTACACGTGCCAGTATAAGGGTGTATCGTGCTTATTCCCCTTAACTGGGATGATCTTGGTAACATTGTAATTTGGTAACGCCAACCCACACGGCATATGTGGGAAGGCAGCTTAGTCGATTGGGCCATGATCGGATGCCATGCCGCACACATGGTGGTATTGTGCTGGAAATTAAAAATCTAGAAATTTGAGACCTAGGAATTCAAAAAAAAACTGGAAATTTGTGATTTGGTACATGTCTCTAAAGGGACGACCTAGTCGATCGGGTCGTGATCGGACTCTGTGCTAACAAAGACGGTGATAAAACTTATATCGGTGCTAGAGATCTCCCAACCAAACAAAAATTATATATATTATTTTCATAAACTAGAGGACTAACATGTTTCAAAATTGGGTGTTAGAATATTGTTGATCTTGACTTACTGTTTGTGGATTCTTTGCTTGTATGGATATTCTATTCTGAAATAGGAATTTTAGCCTTACATACTAGTGTTATTCGACGGCACTAACGTCCTTTTTGCCGGGCGCTACATTCGTGTTATGATTGTAGGTGGTTCTATAGCAGGTACTCCAGTCCACCGGCAGTAGCACCTCCTCTACTTTTCATCAGCTGTGTTGGTGAGACCCACTCCATCTCGGGGTCATGTTATGTATCTTTTGTTCACTTTCTGAAAATATTTTGAGGTATAGCCGGAGCCTTGTTGCCGACATTTCTCTATTGCTCTTATCTTGTATTTAGAGGCTCCGTAGACTATATTGTGGGTGGTGGTTGATGTTGGGAGTCCGGGCTAGAAATGTTGGTACTTGACAAGCATGTTTTTCATTAAATTTGTAAACTTATAATATTTTGAAAACTAAATGAAGCAATTAGAAAGAATGAAATGAGGGTTGCTAACGACAGATTTCCTTGCGTTTTATTAAATGGGATAATATCCCCTCTTTATTTACGAACTAGTTTGGGTAGAATGAAACATAGCAGACTTGCTCAGCCGGATTTACTCGGTTGAGCGCCGGTCGTGCTCTTCGGATTTTGGGGCGTGACAAGTAGGCTCAGTATATAACTTACCATCTGATAAGAGGTTGCCCAATAGGGGCATGCCCACTGATTATATCTTGATGGTGGTGAAAATACTGTAATATTGTGTGTGTATATATATATACCATATGCTCTCTTGACTGGGAGAAGATAATACTCAATTGAATATAAAGTCCCGATAAGGGAGAATACTGTAACTTATGAGACTAGGATAGTGTATATAAATTCGGGAGTATGAACTTCTCTTTATGCCTCGTTATCAAACACATGTAATTACAAGATTATGGAAAAATGAAGGAAGAACTTAGCCTTAACATACCTTATCACAATCTTTCAAATTGGTAAGTTGAACTCGGCTCTTCGCACCTTAATCTACAACAACGATAATATACTATCATTAAGTTACGAAAGGTACAACTATCGCACAACGAACGACAAGCTTATTTTGTATAAAAACGGGCAACATCTCCCCTATAATCCTTACTTCCTACAAACTAAAGATAACACAAACAACAGAAGAAAATAACAATAACAACAACAACAACAACAACAACCAGCCCAACACACCGCAATTTCTTCATACACAAAACGACCACCGTAGTAGTGTCAAATGACCTGGTAATGTCACGACGGACTACCAGCCCACGACCCTACATATATATGGTGTTTATCCACACCCTTCTTCCTCCGAAACTCCATAAAACAGTAGTAAAACACGCAGCCCAACAGCAACACAAAACAATCCACAAAATAGTCCGCTACAAGTGAATAACTCGAACTCACGATTTCCGATAACTGTCCCGTGAGTTCTTACAAGTATAGAACGACTCACCATGAATTTATAGCAGAAAAATGGATTAAAGAAAGCATTAAACTTACCTTATTTGGTGGATAACTCATCCCTTATCTTGGTTCTTCAAACTCTAGGTTTTACCTCTAATTAGAACTTGAAAGGGAGAGAAAATCAAGTAGGGTTTGTGGGTAATTTTTTGGAGAAAGTTTGCAGGGGTTTAGGTCTGGTTATTTGTGATAAATAATGAGTTTTATATTTTAGGAGATTAGCCCTTAAATGGGCTATTTGACTGACCCGAAGTTGCCTCTTTTTGGGCTCTCATTTAACCAAGTAGGTGTAGAAGCCTGCGTAGTCTCGTAAAAATGCATATATCTCTCTACTCAAATGTCATATTGATAAACGGTTTAATGCGTTAGAAAATAGACTCCTAGATTTTCAATTTGATGAGTGGAACACCCCATAGTTCTAAGTATATTAGGAGAAAATAGCAGTTACATTTGACCTAAAGTTTCAGTAAAACTTATGAATGTAAATTGTGATGACTTTCATCGACTTTTTTTCCACAACTCGCTTGACTTAAAAACATAACACACGACTATCATACGACTAAACTAAATTCATAACATAACCTCCTTATTATGTTAAGCACCCTAGCCTCACCCCAAAAGTACATGTCATAACATTCCCATCTTGTCGACTTTCAACAAAACATTATTTTCTTCAATTGCTTTAGCTTCTAAACGTTCCAACTCTCTTTGTACTTGTTGTTCATGATATTTAATATTTTTAACCTCCGAGGTAACATGATTAACTTACTTTATATACTTTCAAATATTATCTCATTTTTAGTCCTATATTAGTTTTCTTATGACGCACGTTTACGTATGAAAATATAGGGTGTAACACTCCCTTAGCTTGGCTTTTGCCCTCGCAGACTCCTGCTCGGACTTGAGGACGCGGATAGTATCCTCTAGTGTGGCGACCTCGCCAAAGCTAACACTCGAGCATTCTCAACTCTCTCCATCTTGGCCACTTTCTTTTCCAGCTCGGCCACCTTCTCTGCCCATTCAGCACTCAGAGTGTCGACCTTAGCAGCATTTCGCTCAAGCTCAGCTCATAAAGATAGTACCTTTGCTTGAAAGTCCTCACATTCCACGACAACACCATTTCCCACCTCAAGCTTTTCATCCTTGGCACGAAGCAACTCCTCGAGCTCACTGCATCTGCAGATGGACCGCATCAGTTCTCATGTCTTTTCTCCAATTCCTCCTTGGTAGACTGGTACCGGCGCCTGCTCTAAGATGCTCGTGCTTCTCACGACATCTATTACGGTACCGTCAATACTTCTCGGCCATCTTCAGAAAAATTATGGCCCGCATCTCGGCCCAACGAGCACTCTCGACCTCCAACATGTAAGCCTAAAAGAAAGAAGAAGAGAGGGAAGAAAGGAGTTAGTAAAAACAGAGGTCACTAAGCAAAGGAAACAAAAATGAACTCACCCTTAGGCCTATCGCAACCACACCACGTGATAACTTAGAGTCGCTAATATCCTGAAAAGCTATGCTTTCAGCGGCGGAGCATAGAAAATCGAACTGCGGTACAAAGTGCACGATATCTTACAGCAGGTTGAGATTAGATAGAATTTTGAGTATTCAAGAAGGGCCTCCCGATTCTACTACAGTTCGAGTAAATCCCTCCTCGAACATGCTCAGGGTCAATGTCGGACTTAGATTCATAATCCTCAACCATGACGCCCTTCCCTCTCTTACTGGCCATAGAGGGGGCGCGGCTCGATCGAGATGTTGAAGGGTCACCCAAAACAGCAATGATGGCCTTGAAACTCCATCTCTCAGCCATATTAGCCAATTGAATGCTCACAACGGGTGTCGTCTCCACGGCTGGGTTGGCACCACCTCCGACTTTGGTCACCACCACGGCGAGGGCTCCCCTCGAAGAATTTTTAGTTGGAGAAACCTCTTCCAACACTACCCGTCGTCTCTTCAACGGGGCCTTCCCACTACCAACATGGGAAGATTTGCCCATTGAACGGACTGTAGGAACCGGAGTCTCCGACTGAGAAGTAGCTTCAGCGCGTACGACTTCTGTCGTGAGGCAGATCGAACATTAGCTCTTGGTGCAGGCCGGAAAGCAGCCCTCGGTGCTGGTCGGGCAGCGATCACCGGCTGACAAAATACAAGCGAAGGAGCCCTCGTCCTTCACACTCTCCGACCTATCAACAAGAGGGGATTAGATCATATAACTATAAGGTTAAACTATAAAGCAAAGAATAAAGCGAAACTACAACAGGTCGTCTCACCAGTAAAAGGCTTGAGCCCAAACTTCTCATGGAAGGACGCCTACTCACAAATCCCTACCGTGTGGGGGAGAATTGCGCTCACCCACTCGCGAAAATCGGCAACTAGCGGGGAAGGTAGTCTCTCAGCTGTAAAAGCAAAAACAAATCCTCAGCAATGTCGCCTAAGGGTAGACGATCGGCGGCCGTCTTAAGGAAAATCACAAAGTGAATAAAGGAAAACTCACGAGCAAAGTTCCACATCTCTGGAAAACCTGTCGGGTTTGCCACGAGGTATTCCGTCCACACGTAGAAGTAGCTTTCCCAAAAACAATGGTTGGCCTTATTGTCCATCTTCACCACCAAACTCTTGTTTCCACGATGGCGCATGTGGATCATCGTACCCCGAATAAAATGAGGGACAAAGATGTAAAGCAAGTGCCTCAAGGAAATTCCTCGGCCAGCCAGCTCCGCGTACTTGATGAGCATAAGAAAGAGTTTGTATGCATACAGAGAGAGTTATGTCGGGCATACTTCATAGAAGCGACAGAAGTCCACCACTAGAGAAGGAAAGGGAAACATGTACCCGACAACAAAGGGATACGCGTTGAATGCACAATATCCCGGATGATGCAAATGTACAATATCCTTCCCCGCTGCCAGTATCATTTCGATATGGGCGGGGATTCCCTACTTGGACTTGAGCATCGTGATCGCCTCTTCATCCATAGTGGAAGGGACAGGCTCCGATTCATTTCCGGCAGGTGTGTGAAAATCAATCCTCATCTTCCTCGAGCGAGGAACTATCTCATTCCCCGTCGAAAATCCCTCGTCTTCCGCCACCTCCACTCCATCTTCAAGTAGGGACACGTCACTTTCCGGCACCGGAGCTTCAACAGCTTTATCAGTCTGGGAAGGAGCACTAGCCATCTGTCTTCTTTGATCGAAATAAACAATAACGACGAAGGGAAAAGGGGTAATAATCACGGTGAATTCTACCGGAAACAAGATAATGAAAAGCTATAAAAGGGAAAGGAAGTTTGCAAAGTTCTTAGATGATTGAAAAGCGCAACAATCAAATAGAGGGTTTCTCCCTTATTTATAGAGACATAAAGGCCTTGAGCGGGAAAACCAAAAGTTGCCAATCAGGAAACGAAAGGGGCACGGGAATCGATACGGTGCCTGGGAAACGTACGCCATGATAAAGCATAATAAGCATTCATGATATCATGAATTGATGTGACGATCCAACTCTGAATTGATGTAAAGGTCCAACGAAATTCTTGGGGCATCACGTCACTGCCTCGCCATAAGGACCTCGGTCCTCGCGTAATGGTCAGACTTCTCCCAACTTTAGAATCAACAGAATTCGCCCATCGAGCTCGCCAAGAGGCAACCCCAACGGGCAGAGGGACTAACTGTATGGGTCAAAATTTGATCACAAATGCATTATCATTAAAAGGAATGGTAAGGGGTCGACCAAGCTCTAGTCGTGTCCATAAGGCGCAATGGCGACGAATGTCTCGGCCACTGACGAGATCGAGCCATCGAAAGGCTTGCATGGCAAAATATATGTCGTAACGCTTGAGCAAGTAGAGGAGAGTATAGTCGAGAAAGGGTATGCTGGTTAAAGACCGTTGAATAAAGGAGAAGGTTTGTAATATATATATATATATATATATATATATATATATATATAAATAAGGAAAGAAAGCAAGAAAAGGGGATTCTCCCAGGAGAGAAGAAGGGACAGAAGAACGGGAGGAGACCTTCAACAACATAGTAGAAGCCTAGATTTTGGTTACAAGCTTTTTGTAATCGTTACTATTGAATCAATAAAGATAGATCTCTTAGTTCTCCTTTATGCTGGTTAAAGACCGTTGAATAAAGGAGAAGGTTTGTAATATATATATATATAAATAAGGAAAGAAAGCAAGAAAAGGGGATTCTCCCAGGAGAGAAAAAGGGACAGAAGAACGGGAGGAGACCTTCAACAACATAGTAGAAGCCTAGATTTTGGTTACAAGCTTTTTGTAATCGTTACTATTGAATCAATAAAGATAGATCTCTTAGTTCTCATTTATGCTGGTTAAAGACCGTTGAATAAAGGAGAAGGTTTGTAATATATATATATATAAATAAGGAAAGAAAGCAAGAAAAGGGGATTCTCCCAGGAGAGAAAAAGGGACAGAAGAACGGGAGGAGACCTTCAACAACATAGTAGAAGCCTAGATTTTGGTTACAAGCTTTTTGTAATCGTTACTATTGAATCAATAAAGATAGATCTCTTAGTTCTCATTTATGCTGGTTAAAGACCGTTGAATAAAGGAGAAGGTTTGTAATATATATATATATAAATAAGGAAAGAAAGCAAGAAAAGGGGATTCTCCCAGGAGAGAAAAAGGGACAGAAGAACGGGAGGAGACCTTCAACAACATAGTAGAAGCCTAGATTTTGGTTACAAGCTTTTTGTAATCGTTACTATTGAATCAATAAAGATAGATCTCTTAGTTCTCATTTATGCTGGTTAAAGACCGTTGAATAAAGGAGAAGGTTTGTAATATATATATATATAAATAAGGAAAGAAAGCAAGAAAAGGGGATTCTCCCAGGAGAGAAAAAGGGACAGAAGAACGGGAGGAGACCTTCAACAACATAGTAGAAGCCTAGATTTTGGTTACAAGCTTTTTGTAATCGTTACTATTGAATCAATAAAGATAGATCTCTTAGTTCTCATTTATGCTGGTTAAAGACCGTTGAATAAAGGAGAAGGTTTGTAATATATATATATATAAATAAGGAAAGAAAGCAAGAAAAGGGGATTCTCCCAGGAGAGAAAAAGGGACAGAAGAACGGGAGGAGACCTTCAACAACATAGTAGAAGCCTAGATTTTGGTTACAAGCTTTTTGTAATCGTTACTATTGAATCAATAAAGATAGATCTCTTAGTTCTCAACGAGATTCCCTCTCTTTCTTCTTCGCTGTTTTAGGTACGAAACAATTTTGTGTCAAAGATGTAAGCTTACCATTTACATTTGATGCTTTTCAATCGTCCTGAGAAATGTTATGCAAACTTGGTCTATGCTTAGATCTAAAATTAATTATATTTGGCTAGGATTTATCCTCTGTTTTTATTATTAATTAGTTTAATTAAAAAGTTCACCACTTTTTGGTCAAATAAGTGTATAATTAAAAATGTACACACTTTTGGAGGACTAAATTCACGAAGTACACCCCAAAATAAAAAAACATGACGTGATATGATGAATGCCAGCCGACCACTCTCTAAGCCGTCTGTTTTCATGCCTTCCCAAAACAATCGGCCCAGTCTTCAGGTTTTTCACTTTCCTTTTTGAAAATTTGCACTCACTTTTTAATTATTACGTGGTGAAGGGGGAATCCCCAATTCAGTGCTGTACTGTCAACCTCCTTTTATTATTATACTCACTGTCCCTTTACCCCCATTTTTTTCACTATACTATATTCCAGTTTCTTCTTACATCAACTCAAAAACCAATCTCCTTTTTCTTAGGTTGACTTGAATCTAACATATAAACTTGTTGTCTTTGTTTACTCTCTTTTCATAATACCCTTTAAATCGGATTTACTTCTGTATATTTCGGAAGATGGGTACAGAGAGTTATTACCAGATGAAGGTGGTGAAAGGGGATTATGGTTATGTGCTTGAAGATGTTCCTCACTTGACTGATTACATCCCTGATCTTCTTGTAATTCCTTTCACTTTACTCTGTCTTAATAATAATTTTGAATATGCATGTATTTTGATGTATATTTGAATCTCCATTCGTTTGATTTTCTCATTTCGTAATGTCAATTGGTTGTTTTTGTTAATTGTGGCACCGTTATGTTGTTTCTCCCACCTGATCGATCCACCATCTCCAATTTTTTAGTTTATTTTTCATAATGGTGGTGTCGGGTCAGCTTGTATCGGGATGTGTGATAAGCGCACTTCACGAGTTAGCTGTTGAACCGAGTATGGTATACAAGCGGAGAGGGGTAGAGTGAAGGGACATTACTTTTAGCATAGCTGGATCCAAGATTTGAGCTTTATGGGATGTGATTCTAGGACAGCAACCCAAGTGCTAGTAGTTTTTTTTTTATATATTATTACATATTTAGCGGATTTTTTAATATGATGATGATATGAGTTGAGCTCAGTGAGGATTCATATAGCCGATCCCAACTTGTTTGGGACGGAGGCTTAATTGTTGTTGTTGTTGTTATTGTACATATTTAGTGGATTTCTTAACACATAATATACAAGGTCTGAGCCAACGCCACTATGTTACACTCTGCCTCCGCCCCTTACTTTTTGAAGTGAGCAACGGATTTCTCAGTTACAATGGTAAAGAAAATGGAAGCTAAAGCATGACTAGCTTGATCTGTCCACCGTCTCCAGTATTTTTTCTTTTTAAAGGAATAAAAGAAAAAGTTGTATACTCCGTCCTTTTTTTCCCCCTCTTGAATAATAGTTAGGGAGCTATGTTGTGGTAAAATTAATGCCGTGCACTAATATTGAAGATTCATTTTTGAAATTTATTGATAACTTATAAACGTCATGGACTTGTATACAGAATTTATGGTTCCATAAAGTACGCATGTTCTCCCACAGTTGGCAGAGCATGAGTAGTTTCTGCATCTTACTATATAAATTTCTCTGCAGGAAATGATAATGGGGCTATTGACGAAGTATGTTAGAACTTCGAACCTAGGAGATAAACTTAGAAGCCCTTTTATGAAAACAAAAGGGAAATTTTCTGCTCTATTGTTATGTGACAACATTGGTATAAAAAGATAAAAGGCAAAATAGGCTTATGAAAATTAAGATATTGGTTCTGTTCTCTGAAAGTTTTAGGTGGTCTGCTAGAGGAAGGGGTTCGTAGCTTTCTTGATGAGGGCACACACTACAGTCTGGCTTGTTGGTGGATGAATAGTTGTTTGTGTTAGAATACTAATGTAAATAGGAGTAAATAAATAACCCTAATCCAATATATATTAGGAGTAGGACATGTTGTGTGTGTGTATATATATAGGGCTTATTGTAACATATGAATTA